>PVJA010039501.1:0-19126 GCA_004027025.1 Myocastor coypus | reverse complement strand
CTAGCTGGAAAATACTATCATCTTCAACACAACAAAAGGATCAAGGAATTATTTATTTGTCTCTTTTCTATATAACCAAAGTATGCCAATGCTAGATATGCTATATATATTTTGTTGTTGTTGTTGTTGTTTGTTTTTGTCTTTTTGAGACAAAGTCTCACTATTCAGTTCAGGCTGGCCTTGAGCTCACTTTTGTAGTCCAGGCTGGTCTTGAACTCACATCAATCTTCTTGCCTCGTGCCTCAGCCTCCCAAGTGCTGGGATTACAGGCATGTGCCACCACACCCACAATTAACTTTTTTTTTTTTTTTTTGAGATACCAGAGATTGAACTCAGGACCCTGCACTTGTCAGGAAAGTGCTTGCTTATTCTACTGAGCTATCTCTCTAGCCCCCCCCCCCTTTTTTCTTCAGAACCGAGGATTGAACTCAGGCCCCTGCACTTGCCAGGCAAGCATTTACTCTACTCGTTGGCCCTTATAATTTTTTAATTAAACTTGAAAAATGTAAACAAATCCATTCAGAATAGAAACGCATCTGTTTCTTAATTAAAATGGAAAAAAGGGAGCCAGGGAGATAGATAGACAGTCTAAGCATCTGCCTGGGGAGCACCAAGACCCGGGTTCGACCCCTGGCAGAGCATGCCATGCTGGACCTGCGCCATGCTGACCACCAAAACGGGGTGTGGTGGTGCATGCTGGTAATCCCAGCACTGGGGAGGCTGAAAACAGGAGATCAATATGAGTCTAAGTGGCATAGCAAGACCCTGGCCCAAATAAATAAATAAATCTTTAAACAAATAATAAAATGAATATCTCACACTCAACTCCTGAATGAGTATTCTTTTTTTTTTTTTTTTTTTTGTCTTTTTGAGACAGGGTCTCGCTATGCAGTTGAGGCTGGTCCTGCGCTCACTTTTGTAGCCCAGGGTGGTCTCGAACTTGCACCAATCCTCCTGCCTCAGCCTCCCAAGTGCTGGGATTACAGGCATGAGCCACCACGCCTGGCTCTGAATGAGTATTCTTAATAATTAAATTAGTAGTTTTTCCCTCTCTTAAGACCAGGATCAAGTACTTTACATATTTCAACCTTTGTAATTTATCCAAATTATTTTCCAAATGTTTAGCACTGCAAAAACACAAACATCTATACATGTTTTTGCCTTATTTTTTTTCAAGTACTAGGAAAAAGGGCCCAGTGCTAGGCAAGTACTCTACTACTGAGCTACATCTCCAGCCTTATAAATGCATTTTTGTCTACTCCTTTAAGAAAAAGTCTTAGTGCACATTTGCGCAAATAGAGAAGTTTAAAATAAGTCAAGGATAAGTCAGTGCACTTTGATTTTTAAATTCAGTTCTCAAGGATGCCATGTCTACAGCGGGATTTACATCTGCTACCATCTCCTGCTTTCATTCTCCAAACTGATAAAAATGAAAACATTTGGCCACCTTCAGGACCAGGGTCCAGTGAGTATCTGGACAGTGGCTCGTCGCCTTCCTCTGGGGCATTGGATGGCCCTGCAGGGCCCACTCCTACCAGGACAGCCTGCCTGTGCCCTCTGCACACACGGTTGCCAGGGAAATTGAATTTCTGATCCACTGAGCTCGTCACCACATCTCAGGCTAGGGTTTTTCTCTTCCTAATAGAGCCAAGCTGACCCTGATGGTTGGACCACACGCCACAGCCCTCAGGAAGTTGCACTGTGTGATGTATATAAAGAGATTCTTCCTACAAAGGGCTCTTCATTACAGTTTTCTCCCATAGCCTGGAATGTTTATTGATATAGGACAATGGAGCCAAAGCGGGCAAGGGAGAAAAACTAGACACTCTTCTTTCTAATGAGCCTCACCCCACCCAAGAAACCTTGCTTATCATTAAAAATACAGCCAGACCGACAGACCAAGCTCCCGGCTTCAAAGGGCACAAGGGTGGGCCCAGCAACCTCGAGTTAGAGGAGAGAACAGGTGACACAGAGAATACAAAGCCCTGAGAGCCACTGGAGAAACCAGGAAACCCATGCTCTGTCCCCCACTTTCTACCCAATCTCTGTTACCAGTTCCTCCCCATCCTCACCCCAGCAGGTTTCTTCCCTTACAGGAACCCAGGAAAAGAAGACAGCTCTGAGTACTTTTGCACAGTGTTTTAGTTTTGTCTTGTGCTGGGGCAGGGTGGAGGGTGGGGGTGTCCAAAAGTGCAGAGCCTATTTAGACCCCTGTGAAGCTGCCCTGGGGAAATCTCAAGCATGAGGCAGTGGATGCGCCTCACCCATGCAGGGAGCAGGCAAGGAGCAGAGAACTCACTGTTTGTCAGCATCTGCAGGTCTTCCACAGAGGGAGGAGACGATTTCTTCTCGTAAGGAATGACAGTATTCAGATACTGTAAGACAAACAGGGCCCAAAGACAGAGATGTCACAGGACAGAGTCACACTGGATTTAAGGTAGGGCGGAGAGTCTGCCCGGAGACCTCACTTTCCTCTAAGACGCACACCACATCGGAGCCGACCTTCTGCACAACACGCCCATGGCTGCATCATTATTCGGAAACTGTTTCTCACCATAGGGGCTGTCTCCTTAAAAATGAGGCTTTCCTCCTATTTAGCCAAGAGAAGCCTCCCACAACTGCCCTCTGCCCCACATCCTACCTGCTTCCTACCCTAGGGACGTTTTGGTCGTCTAGGAATCTGGGGAGCTTTTGCTTTCCTTCAGGCTGACAGCAAAGAACACCTCTGGAGGGCTCATTTTGCTTTGTTTTTGCCCTTTGCAAACTTCCTGAGAAGGAATGATTTCTCTTTTGTCAAAGATGACAGGAGAAAGCCCGTCAGCCCGGCCCAGGGTCCTGGATGTGGGATTTGCTCCCTCTGCTGGATGTCGGTGGCTCCTCCAACAAACCCAGCCAGCGCCTGGGGCCCAGGACCACAGACAATCCTAAGGCCTCCTCCCTACCACCGCTGTGTGCTCTGGATCTCATCCTCACTGCTGTGAAAGGAAAGAGCCGGCTAAGTCTTCCTAAGGTCTCTTCCATGTCACAGCTACAGAACTCCAGTGCTTAGAATCCTGCTACAAACATGTTTGAAAGGCACAAGCTCTTACGCCACCTGTCCAGCTGGCCGGTTCATACACTACCCCAGGTTATGCACCCCATGGGGGCTGGAACCACTTTGGCGCCTGAGCACCTCCTAACACGACAGCATAGCATACCACAGGCTCTCATCAGATTTTTTAAAACTCTCTTTTGATTAACAACAAAGGCTAACTGCTCCACGGATGCTATGGCCGTGATGGAATGAGAGTGTAACTCACAGCTTCACAAAAAACCTGGATCCCTAGGACCTTGGTATTGGGAGGTACCATGTGCCTTTAAGAGGTGGGGCTCAGTGAAAAGATCATAGGCACAGGGGTCTTACTTTTAAGGGAAATTAAAGGGCCTTGCCCTCTCCTGTTCTCTCTCTCTCTCTCTCTCTCTCTCTCTCTCTCTCTCTCTCTCTCTCTCTCTCTCTCTCTCTCTCCCTTCATGGCTTGAGTTGGGGCCAAATAATCCTAAAGGCATTTCTGCCATGATAAGCCACCTTCACCAGGAGCCAAATCAATGAGGTCACCTATTCTTGGGCTTGACTCTCCAAAATTGTGACCCTGATAAACCTTCTTTCTTTATAAAGACAGTGGCCTCTAGTATTTTGTTGTAGTAGCACAAAGCTGACTAACAATAAGCAAATCGTTACCAAATGGAGCCAACGAGGAGCTGCCACAGCATGTGTCACAGTCAGAGCCAGCCCATAAAGGTGATTTTGGCAGTAGTCCTGTGATAGCTGGTGACCAGACGTGATGGAGTTGACTAAACTCTAACATAGAATTAATTCCAAAACAGGTTCCCTTTTGATGAATTTTAAACTTAATTTAATTCATAGTTCTGTAAATGAGGCTGGGCTTTAAGCTTAGCGCAGGCTCTGGCTGAGGTGCTGGCATAGGAAAGTGAGGTGGTTTGTACCTGCTTGTCGGTTCCTGAGGAGCCGAAGGTCTGGCGGATGCCACTCTGCAGGATGTTGGAGATGCCTTCCATGCTGAAGCGCTGGCAAGAGAGACGCAAGACGGGCAAATGCTTCCTGCCCCACAGTCACTGCCCCAGGGCCCCTGTGCCCTCCCCCAGTGCCCAGGCCCACAAGCCCCACAATCTGTGAGCTAAATAAATGTTTCCTCCCTTCCTTTGGGGCAATTGGGTATTTTGTCGCAGCAGCAAGAGAAAAGTAACAAAGGGCTGGCCTGCTGGCTCAGCAGACTAAAGCACCTACTTAGGCAGAGCACAGCAGCCAGGGTTTGATCCCCAGCATACCCATGCTGGCCTGCCCCCAGGGTGCACTGAGACAGTGATTGAGACTGGGCCGCTAATCCCAGCACTTGGGAGGCTGAAGAAAGGAGAATCACCCCACGTCTGACCTATGTAGTGAGACCCTGTAGACCCTGTCCTAAATACAGGGGGGAAAAAAGAGAAAAGTAACTAAGACACAAGCCAATAAGGCATCTGGTCATTGTCAACCCCTGAGTACTCTGCTCCCAGCACACAGCTGAACCAGACCAGGTGGGAGCACACCCATGCCAATGGCAGAGACCCTGACCATGGCCCAGGCTTCCAAATGCCCTTGCCCTACTTAGCAAGGTGTGGCCATACTTTAACATTTATTTTCTGTGCCTACCAGTTAGACAGAGACCCTGCTGGGACCCCCTCTGTCCCCATCTGTCATAGGGGTCCCTCAGAATGTGGCTTAGTAAGTGCTTACGCGTCCACCCCAGGTACCAGGGTCTGCGTGGCTAGGTTCCAGGCTGGGTGCACCCGGTCTCTAGCTGCGCTGCTCACGTACCTTGAGAGGCATCTGGCTTCCCTTCTCTATCCGGCTACTCTGCAGGCTCAGCCCCTTCTCTCTCCGCCTCTTCTTCATCAGCTCCCGCTGCTCCTTCTGCTTGTTCTGAACCTCGATAAGCACCGTGATGAAGGAGTTCTTCACTTCCTTCTCAAACTCCAGCTCGTCCCTGCGGGCCAGCTGGTGCACCAGCTCCTCCGAGAAGTCCCGGATGGCGCCTTCCACCTGGTCCAGCAGCTCGGCCAGTTCAGACCCTGACATGTGCCTCAGGCCTGCAGGGAAAGATCAGCCATCTGCAGCTGACCCCTGCAGTCAGGCCTGAGCCCCCTGAGGACAGGGTAGCCCACCTCAGGGAAGACCCTGCCCTCTGATTCCTTAGGGGTCCCTGAAAGACTTTCTTTTTCTTTTTTTCATTCTTTCTGTCTTTCTTTCTTTCTTTCTTTCTTTCTTTCTTCTTTCTTTCTTTTTGAGGCAGGGTCTTGCTATGCAGCTTAGACTGGCCTTGAACTCACTTTGTAGCCCAGGCTGGGCTCAAACTCACAATGACCCTCTGAGCACATTGTGTTTGGGTGGGCAGATGCCTGGCTTTTAGATCCCCTATTCTATTTTCCTGTCTCTCATCATCCCTCACAGTAGAGTAAGTCAGGAATTGGAAGGGCATGAGAGAGATTTTAGGCATCGGTACTAGAGAGCAATAAAGAGATGATATTTACTCCCAAGAACTGGCCACAATACATTGACAAGAACATAAGCAGGGGACCCCAAAATTGCACATCCTGTGCTGCAACAGACGGATCCAAACCTATGAGAGACCTGTGGGAGACCACGTCCATGCAGGGGAAACTGAGGTCCAGCCAGTTCATGTGGACTGGTCACCATTTCTGCACAGGTGTGGAACATGAGGACATGGGACACAGACAACTTCCCTTTAACTTCTCAGCCCTTAAGGCTGCTTCATTTAGGATAGACTTAGGTGGGAGATAACTGTTAGTCAGTTCTTTCAGAATAGTTCATACACCGGGTTTAAATGTCTACAACACATCTGAGCGCATGAAGGCCTGAGGTGGCAGGCATGCTGGGCACTCCGCGCACAGGGCCCAAGATGCCTGTGCTCCAACACGTACCACCCTACTCGTCTGTTACCAGTGGAACAGGACAGACAAAACAGATCCAGAAAGTGTCTCGCCGAGGGCTCCTGACAAGAAGCAGGAGACCATTCTCCTTCTCCTCTCTTCCTTCCTGCTAGGCCCGGGTGTTGGCTGACTGGGTCACCTCTGCCCTTTCTCTGGCTCTCTGGAGCCCTTCTCCGCCTTCTGCTTCTTGCCATTTCACTCTGCAGCTCAGCTGCTTTCATGACTCCTTCGCTGAACCGTTCTATGTTTGGGGCCTTTGTGTGGCTGAGAATGGCCCATTGGGGCAGCTGTGAGCACAGCAGGGAAGCCAAATCCATTCACCAGCCCTGCCGGCTCCCTGCCCCCACTGCAGTGGCCCAGGCAGCTGCCGTGGCCCTATCCTGGCTCCTCAGAGCTGCAGGGCTTGGCTTTCAGCTTGCTCT
This sequence comes from Myocastor coypus, assembly GCA_004027025.1. NCBI lineage: Eukaryota > Metazoa > Chordata > Mammalia > Rodentia > Myocastoridae > Myocastor > Myocastor coypus. The sequence continues at coordinate 12,719 of PVJA010039501.1, read as the reverse complement.
GCTTCAGACCCACGCCTCCATCTTTGTCGCCTGTAACCCTCCTTTGCTCCTTCACCCCCTGATGAACCTGCTGGCTCTTTCTGAGGTTTATAAATCTACATGCGACGGGTTTTATTTTTGCCTAGAGTGAGTCACATCTTTTCATTTCACGCTTCATCCAGCTCTTTCTTTGCACCATCACAGCACAGATCAGGGTCAGGCAGTCAGCGTGACACAGGAGTGAAGGGACTGGACGCTGGGGTTGCCTATGGCCTCAAGTGCTGCTTGCACCTCTTAGGCCTACTGGAGGTTTGCGGGCACGTGCTGACTTGCCAAGACACTGGGCTCTCCACATGGAGGAGGATGATGAGGGCTGAGGGTGTAGCTCAGTGTTATAGTATGTGCTCAGCATGGATGAGGTCTTAGGTTCAACCCTCACCACTGCCCAAAATAATCAACAAGGAAAGAGGTTTTACTTCTCTCCAACTTTCCTTTCCTTTCAGAATTTCTTTGTCCTTTTCAAAAGCATGTTCAATGCTTTAATGGCTAATAAGCCTCGTACCATTCCCATAATTCAGGAAGGCTTCCTCAGGGGCGCGGGAGCCACCGCTTTGAAAGGCAATCATCAAGGAAGAGAGAGCTTAAGCTCCCGCTGTGCTGGAAGCAGAGAAGCCTAACTCACCATCTGACTGGAAGCTGTACAACCCACTTAGCGTCATGGGTCTGTCCACTTAGCCGAAGACCTGCTCAAGATTACTTTCTCTTTCTGTCATCCCTTTAGCAGGGGGTTGTCTGTTATGTGCACCCTACTCTGGCTTCCTGCTTATTCAACAATAAAAATGTTTTCTTCTCTTCCCTCTGTGTGGAGAGATTGTTCTGGATGGGAAAGAGATTTAGTGTCCAATTCTATTTCCCCAACAGAGGCCTGGGACAAGCCACCTGCCTATGGAAGACACAGCTCGATCCCCAGTGGGGTGGTGTGAGGTCAAGGTGAGCCTATGCATAAAAAGCAAAGGCATGTCAGAAAGGAAGGTAGAAAACACTCGAGAGCCCTGAGCTATCATTATTACCTTTTATGTTCTTTCTCATTGATCTTACAGTCATATCATCTATAGATTTTTGACAGTAGTTTCAGGTTCTACTCGCTCTTCTTTAGTCTTGTGCTTTGACTAGCTTTGCCACGTACTTTTGACCCGACTACCTTTTTATTTCTAATAACATGCACGTCATTCCTGATGTGAAGGAGGAAGGTGCTCCCCACACTCTGGATGCGTGAGCCTCTGTTCTGGGGCTGTGCCTGGGTTCTGTCGCCTATGTCACCAGGCAGGCACATGGTCGTCGACCTCCCATCCGGGACCTCACCTTCATAGGACCAGTTGTTGTTGAAGGTCTGCGTCCAGGCTTGCATCTCCTGCAGCAGGACCGAGTCTGCCTGTGACGAGGTTTCGCCTCCCTCCTCTTCCTCCAGGATCTCCTCTTCCTCCTCGGGATCTGGGGAATTCTGCATCATTTCCTCAATCTCCTCAATTACCTGAGGAAGGTACAGAGCACAGCGTGAACTCTGCTTTCCTGGAGGAGCATTTGGGCTTGGACTCCGAGCAGTTAACGATGTTTCTAATCTGCAGTCGATAAAATTCTTGAAGTAGAGCCATTTCTTAATAAATAACAATAATAAAAATAGACCCGGGCAAAGGCTATCCCACACTCCTTCTTTAGTGGGAAGCCCTCTTTCATGCACAACCTCTTCCAACAGCTCCATTTAGAGGAATGCTTTACTGGAAATAAACTGCTCTGTCAGGAAACAGACCAGAGCTGCCTAGAAAGGAACATTGACTTCAATTTGGTGAGCATTTTATTTCTAAGTGGCAAAATATTTGACCCACCGAACTTTAACACAAAACCCAGTTCATGCCAGGCATTGTGGTGCACGCCTGTAATCCCAGCACTCCGGAGGCTGGGGCAGGAGGATTGATGTTCGAGACCAGCCTGGGCTACAAAAGTGAGCTCAAGGCCAGCCTCAACTGCATAGCCAGACCCTGTCTCAAAAAGACAAAAAAAAAAAAGACAAAAAAACAACAACAACAACAAAAATAAACCAGTTCATTAATTATCACAATACATGTGACTGGGGAGAAAACGAATGTTCCCAAAACAATTCAAAATGGGGAAGAAAGCAGCCATTTCTCCAGAATTCATTTCTCCAGATTCACCTGGACAGAAATTGAAGCTACTTAGCAACATGGGAAAATAAAGATAATAAAAGGGTAGCAAGGATGTCTAGAGCAGAAAATAGGTAAGCACCTCAGCTCTAGTCTCCACTATTGGTGGGAACTGCTTCTAGAAGAAGTGGAAGTAAGGCCTTAATACCTGCCAAAAGGGCTAACAGTGAACTACTGTGTAGGCTGACTGTGTAAGCAGGCCAGAGGAAGCTGAGCTTCTCCTGAAGCTGCATCTGCAGGTGATTCCGGGGGATACAGAACATTTAGACAACTGAATGTTCCAAATCTATGTGGGGCTCCATCTCCAAGGCCACAAGGCTACGGTCTTGGAAGCGGGCTTCCACCTGGTAGCATGGACCACAGATAAGGAGGCTCAGGGTCTTTTCCTTTAGAGTAACTCCTGCTTTGACTCACAAACCTCTTTAGCTCTACTTAGGAACTTAAAGGATATCTAGATTTTTGTTGTTGTGGTTGTTAGCTAGAGAAAAAAGACTTTATTCCTTCCAAAACTTCCTGATAAAAGATCTCTGTTCATTGACAAATAACAATACTTAGATGTTGAGAACTGAATGCTCAAGTATTGGATGTGACATCAAGACACAAAACCCCTCAGGATTTGCTTTTGTTCTTGTATTTTACTAAGGGTCTACAGGGTCTCACTACGTAGATCGGACTCATAGTGATCCGCTTATGTTCAGCCTCCCAAGCTCTGGCTTTACATGTGTGTGCTACCAGGTCCAGTCTCTATTGCGTCTCAGCATGTCCTGGGGGTGGGGTCAGCATGGCAAGCCAGGTTGGCAAGCCGGGAATGGGGATTGAACCCTGGCCACTGCCTCTGCCTAAGTAGACTCTTTAATCCATTTAGCGGGCCCCTCCCCTCAGGGTTTTATGGCTAGGTTTTTGGGGGTTGGGGCGTAGCACTAAATTTCTGTCACTGAGGCCCAAGTCCTCCTCACAATCATGAAAACAAGGGTCAGTTACTGTTCTTTGCTACCTTTTATTCTTTACCTACTTCAAATTCCACTTTTTAAAAAATTAAAGAAATTTTTATAAAGTAATCAAATCCTACCTTGGACCACAAACATGACGAGGCAACTCTCTGTCAGGCCTTTCAGGCCTGATAGCTCCCAGTGGAACACTTCCAAAAAGATTTTATTTTTTGAAACTTGCATCGTTTCAAGCTCAAAATAAGCACTCCTACATATTTGTTGACTAAATTGTTGAATAAGTAATCCAGACTCAACACTAACCTTCCCAATAAATTGCATAAGCTAAAATATAATTAATCAAACATGAAGCCTGTCTCTTTACAGACAGACATGTCTCTAGGGCTCCTTTGGGAGGTCCAAAACTTTCAGTGTTCTGTCAAATTTGAGAAAGTACCGATCACAAAGAAGCCTCATCTGTCACTTTTCCTTTTTTGGAAGAACAGATATCTGCGAAACTCATTTAAATATCCTGACTGGAGGATGCGGAACTGTTGTAGGAGATGCAGCAGGCCACGAAGCCACTGACTACCAGGCCGGGCTCCAGCTGTCCTCATACCCTAAGGCCATGCACCTGCGTGTCAGGAAGTAGGCTGGCTCATGTCCAATGCAGGCACACAAAGGTACCCAGTCTTGTCAAGAAGCCACCACAACGCCAGGCAGCTTTCTCCTGCTTTCAGTGAATGTGATGAGTATTTTCCCTTACACTTTTTCTCTGTCAAAAGAACAAAAGAACTCAAGAACCTACCTGGTCTGCAGTGAGTAGAGGCTCCTCGTTGATTCCAGAGTCATTTTCGCTCTTCTCATTGAACTCTTCCTCTTCTTTCTCATGGATCTGGAGCAGGAGGGAGAAGCCATGCTGACTGAGCCGTCACAAGACTCCCTGTAGTCCCTACAATGCATGGTGCTGACTGAGAGACTGAGCAGCTCCCCACTGTCTACGTGTGTCTACCCAACACATCCTGCCACGTGGCAGGCATCACTGCGGCCACTGTGGACAGAAGGCAGCAGTATGGAAGGAACAGTCAGCACCACGCTGAACCTGAGGGATCAGCCCTGTTCTTTAACCTGTGAAGAGGTCAGCCTTCTCGAGATGAATGAGCCTGCAGCAAAGACCTGCATCTTTTCTGGTGTGTCTCTAGGTTTTATCTTCTTGGGCATTTTAAGGGCAGTTGCTCCAATCCAAATAAGCCATGGCTTTTAGAGTGTGAAGCAGCGTCATCCCATTACTAGGGCTGAGTTGTGGCCTCCCAGCTGATGAGAGTGTAAGGAATACACATAGAGTATGTATATTCATTATATACCATTCACGTATACCACTGAATGACCTGAACACGTGAACTAAAGGATAAGCAAAACAGGAAAGAGAAATCCATTCAGCCCGTTTCCTCTGTCTCCAAAACTCCACAGTCCTCAGTAGGGTTCTAGAGGTTCACAACCATCGAGATTCTAGCTGCTAAAGTCCAACCAGACAGTCATAGCATTATCTGGCTTTACTGACCATATCTCAGAGAGTGGCAGAATGATATTCATGTTCAAATTCCACTTGTGAGTGGACCAACCACCTAAGGAGCTCTGCTTTCAGAAATCTGACTTGAAGAGCCGGTGAGATGGCTCAGTGGTCTAAAGTGCCTGCTTAGGCAACTGCAGAGACTGTGGTTCGATCCCTGGCACCACATGCTGTACCAGCCCCACCCACAGGGCAGGCTGAGCCGGCCAAAAAAAAAAGAATGTAATACAGAAATCTGACTTGAAAGGCAAGAGGTGCTGGTAAGCAGATTGCCAGGAAGTTCCTATACGGAGCCACCTGGCATCCAGCATCCAGTTTGTCCTTCTCTTGGACTGCTGGGCTGAGGACTAGATTCTTCCCTGATGGTTAATTCACCCTGCTTAACAGAAAACAACCCATTCAATTCCCAGCAGTCAGGCCCAGGGTACTCAATCCTCAGAAACCGTTTGCCTCTGCTTCAAGCTACACCTTGGCAGAAGTGCCTGACAATCATACCACCTTCTATCTCCATTTGCTCAAAACCAGGACCAGGTAACTTTTATTTTTATTTTATTTCTTTTAAACTGTATGTATGTATGTATGTATGTATGTATGTATGTATGTATGTATATCATGGTTGGCTCAGCCTGCCCAGGGGGTAGGGCTGGCACAGCATGTGGTGTCGGGGATCAAACTACAGTCCCTGCGGTTGCCTAAGCTTGCCTAAGCAGGTGATTTAGACCGCTGAGCTATCCCGCTGGCCCCAAGGTAATTTTTAAAAATTAAGCAAATAGGGCTGGAGAGATAGCTCAGTGGTCTAAGCACCTGTCTGGCAAGCACAAGGACCCTAGTTCAATCCCCAGTACTGTGTGCTGTGCTGGTCCCAGAACCTTAGGCATGCCATGCTGGCCTCGAAACTGGGCATGGTGGCATATGCTTGTAATCCCAGTGCTTGGGAGGCTGAATCAGAAGGATCACTATGAGAAGCTAGCAAGACAGCTCAGGGGACTAAGCGCCTGCTTTGGCAAGCGCAGGGACCAGGATTCAATCCCTGGTCCCATATGCCACGCCAGCCCTGGGGTAAGCCAGTGACAGAATCCAGACGTAGTGGCACATGCTTGTAATCCCAGCACTGGAGAGGCTGAAAATAGGAGGATCACTATGATATAGTCACTATGCATAGTGAGACCCTGAAATACATACATAAATGAAAGGGAAAAAAAAAAAAATAGAAGGATGACTATGAGTCGGAACTGCGTAGCAAGACTCTACCAAATAAATAAATAAATGAAATTAAGCAAATAGATTTTAAATACCAGATGTGAGTGCGACCTGGCTGTGACATCTGTCACCCCACTGGTTGCCAGGGTTGATTTAGCTGCTGTGCTGGCTAGGCTGATGCGGCCTTCTTCCCTCCCTCACTGCTCCATGTGCATCTCCCCTGAAGCTGTGTGCTCTGCGGAAGAGGACGATCCCCCTCTCATCGCCCCACCCCATTGAGGAGGGCCATTCAGTCATGGGTACCTGCACTCTCATTTTTTTTTTTTTTAGGACCAAGGTTTGAACTCACGACCTTGCACTTGCCAGGTAGGCACTTGGATCATGGGGCTACTTCCCTGGCCCCATGTGTGGGCTCGTGCCCCAAATGGGGCTCTCAAGATCTTAAATGCCATCTGCTCTCAACCTGGAGCAGGGATAGGACCGGGAGGCCATGGAATCATCCCAGAGGCTGCCATGCCAGCTGGTGACATCTATTTCTGCCAGCAACCCCGTAAGCTCGAGTCTCTGCCGAGTCCACCACCTGTGGTAGCTGCTTGGTTTCCAAAGCTTCCTGGTAGGAAGAACAAAACTGCCGGGGACCATGCTCTGTGTGCAGCTGCACGCGTACGGCAGAACTCACTACAGGGCAGTCCTAGGGTAGAAGTGAGGCTCTGCCTGGGCAATGGAGGTTTCTGGGTTCTGTTCAGATAAGTTTCATAATCTGTCTATTCTGACAGAATTTGGGAATGAAGGTTTGGTATTGTGGCAGTTCCAGGAGACTGTCTGCTTAAATGGCTTTGGGATCTACCCAGGGATTGGTGGGACACAGTCCCAGTACCGGTATGTCTGTGTAGCTGTGGACATGTGGCCTTGGGTCACCTCTTCCCTGGCACTGTCCCCTTTCTGTCTCCCAGCTGCTGTGAACAGAGTATCTTTGCTTTGCCATGCCCACCCACCATGATGTCCCACCTTGCAGCCAGATGGTCAAGGGCTAAATTCCTTGTTTTGCTTTGGAGAAAGGGTCTCATCCTGTAGGCCAGTACGTCAATGGCCTCAAACTCACAGGGATCTTCTTGCCTCAGCTTCCCAAGTACCAGGACCACTGGCATTAGCCAGCACATCCAGCTCTAAATTCCCTTGAATATGAGCCAAATTAGACCTCGACTCATTTAAATTGCAGGTGTTAAGCATCGTTTTCATGAACAGAAAGTTGACTTATACAATGTTTACAGGTTTTAAAATACATCCAAAGCCCCACATCATGACCCACACCTCTAACCTCAGCAGCGGTGAGGCTGAGGCAGGAGGGCTGCTCCCAGCACAAGACCTGCCAGAACTGCATAGCCAAACCCCGCCTAAAATAAAAACAAAGCTCCCATAAGACGCATCCAATCTTAGTGAGTGTCGCTGTATGTGGATGTTACACCTTCTAATACATTGGCCCCCTTCCCAGGGTTCTTCCTGGGGGTGGAAGGCAGGGAGGGAGCTTTTAAGGAGACCTTTTCTATGCTGTGGCTTGGAGCCTTTTCTCCTTGGAGCCTTTTCTCCCAGTCTCACTCTCAGGCGCAAAAATGGGTAAACAGATCTGAAAGCCAACTGGAAGTTACCAGGAGCTCCCAAGCTATGCGAAACACACCCGCCCTTATTTTCTCAAGTTTCAGAAATCTCTCACCAAAATGCCCAAAGCACTCTGAGAAAGCCTGGCCTCTTCCATCTACTATCTGAGGGTTTGTTGCCCCTCCTGGGCTTCATGATAGCCACCCTGTCCCTGGTGTTCGTTCCTCCTCTGATTCTGACTCTACCTCTCCCACCCTCGTCGTGCTTTCTGGGCCGGGTTTCTCAGTTTCTCCTCAATCCTGCTGGGCTGCTAGTTCCAGAGCTTCCGCCCCTGCTGGGCAAGCCCTTCCCCTTTACACAGGCTGGCCACAGACTCCTGGCCTTCGCTCCCTTACCACGGTGGTGTCTTTCACAGAATGGAAGCTGGAGGAGGATGAGCAGAGGAAGGGACAGGAAGGGAAACCAGCACACTTCTATGTACAGACTCTCATCTCTGGCTTGTGACACAATGGCAGAGTCACCACAGGGAGCTCCCTGGGCCACTGTGTAGCCATGGGCTCAAGCAATCCTGGGCCAGGTCGTTCAGATTCGGTTCTCTGTGCACTCAGCCCATCGACTCACTCTCCTCAGCAGAGTGGAGGTTGACTCTCTCCATTCTACTGGCATTAACCAGGCTCTCTACAGAAAATCTGGGGCCAGTGATTTAGCTCAATGGCGTAGTACCTGCCTGGCAGGCAGGAGGTCCTCAGTTCAACTCCCAGTACCACCAAAACAAAATAAAACAATCCATCCTTCCATATGCCTTCCTGACTTGGATCAACAAGATTCTTCCATATCAAGCAGCAAGCTGTGGCTCCCTTCTGCATGGGGGAGGGGACGGATGCTCCCTGGGTAGCAGAAGCTCGCAGAGGAGTACAGCGCCTGTGGACCTGTGGTGCCACTGAAGCTTGCTGCATGGTAGCTCGGGTCAGGTTATAGTTCTGCTGAGTCCCTGCCTCCAACACGGACCATTCACTAGCACCTTTGTTAAGGCATTCCAGAAGACTCTGCTCACAGAAAGGGAGTTCCCCTCACATTCTTAGCCCTCGACTGGTATTTCCCTGCCCTTCCCACTAATGATTCACAACCGTGGTTGCCTCCCTTACTAAAAGGAAAAGAACAGCTTTTTTTAACCCCAACAAAAAAACAGAAGAAAGGCGAGAAATGTGTTGGTACAGGCCCCGCTCAAGGAAAGGGCCCCAGTGTCCCGCTATGCTTGTCAACACCCAGGAAACATCTGCCGGGGGTTAATTTGGAAGCTCTGCACTCCCACAGTGCAGTCTCCTGCTGCCGCATGTGGCAACCAAGTATTTATTTACTGAAGGAACTACTGGCGAGGATCACGTGGCAGCCCCCCCACCCCCCACTTAGCTCAGTTTCCCCACCACGAGAACAGAAAGAGTTACTGTCCTGGCCTGAACTTCTGTTCTCTCCGGATAGACAACAGCTAACTGTCATGAAATAAAAGTCAAGAACAAAAGACATTGTCTCTTAAATCGCAGGCAAGAACAGAAGAGGCTGATTCTGTGGAAAAACCTAAGGTGGACAATGGTTAGCTGGGTGTGGGGGTGTCAGCTCGGAATCCCAACACTCTAAGAGGAAGAAATGGGAGGACTGTAAATTCAAGCCTGACCTGTCTTAAAATAAAAAAGCGATGGGCCAGCCACATAGCTCAGCAGACTAAAGCGCCTGCTTAGGAGGGCCAGGGACTGAGGTTCAATCTCTGGCTTACCATGCCAGCCCCACCCCTGGGGCACACTGCAGTGACTGAGACTGGGTGTGGTGGTGCACACCTATAACCCCACTGCTTGGGAGGCTGAAAACAGAAGGATCACTCTAAGTCCAATCAATGGTGTGAAACCCTATAGGACCTGTAGGCCCTAGAGCAAATGCATAAAAATAAATAAATGATCATGATAAGGCACTGGGGACATAGCTCAGTGTGAAGGAAGGTCCTGGGTTCAATCTTCAGTACCAGAATAAAAGAGAGGGACAATTGTTAAGTAATAATAATACAAACAAGCATACATACACATATAGCTCAAACACAATATTATTTTGACTTAGAAATTCTAATTAGGTCATTTCTTATTCACAAGCTGTCACATAAGGCCAAGCTTCTGTGACGAGCACCTGACTAGAATTCTCATGTCCTGTACCTCCCATGTCACAACATGACTAAAAAGGAGTTTGCTGTTTACATGCCCTTAGGAGTATTCACAGCACACACAGGAGTTATCCTCTCTCCCAGACCCTGTGGAAGTGAAAACAGAAAGATCAAGAAAGAATGTCCCTACCAGGTATGGCGACACACACCTATAATCCCAGAACTTGGGAGTCTAAGACAGGAGGATTGGTGGGAGTTCCAGACCAGCCTGGGCTATAAAAGTGAGCTCAAGCCAGCCTGAACTGCATAGAGAGACCCTGTCTCAAAAAGACAAAAAAGAGAAAGAAGAAGAAGAAGGAGGAGGAGGAGGAGGAGAAGAAGGAGAAGGAGAAGGAGAAGGAGAAGGAGAAGGAGAAGGGGAGAAGAAGGAGAAGGGGAGAAGAAGGAGAAGGAGAAGAAGGAAGAAGTGAACTGCAGAGAAAACAACCAGAGAAGCCACGTGGCATCTGGTGGCCTTAGCAGGAAGAGGGGGTCATGCCCCTTGGGAGGAAGCTTCAGAGGTGACCCGAGTCAGATAAGCAGAGCTGCAGGGGTGAAAAGAAGAGGATTTCTGGGAATCCTTCAGCAGTGCCAGTTGGAACCCAGGTCCCTTCTACCCCACGTGTGTAGCAATTACCGTACTCTCTCCCCTGTGCCGGAAGGGACTTCACTCCTCAAAGCCGGGCTGTGGAGGTTCTGGACCAGAGACGCCTGGCTACCTGCCAGTTGGGCAGAGGAGTCTCAGCGCCACCTCCTTCCCGAGAGGACACTGCGGCCAGGCCTGTTCTCAGTCTCTGCTCTACTTCCCTCTGGAGCGACTGTAGGTCTACAGATGAACCTCCGGGGCCTCCCAGCCCAACAGCCAGGTCCTATGGACCCTTCACCAGTGCCCCCCTCCCTCCACGAAGAGAGCTCAGCCTTCTAGGACCTCACTTTCTGCCCAAGAGAATCCCTGAGGATTGCCAGGCACAAGGGGAAAATTCCCACTCTAAAAGATGGTTACCAAAGCGCGTGGAAACCGGAAACGGAAAGCAACCTGGAATGCTCGCCACTTTGGTGATAACGATATGCAGCGTTGTAACTTTCCTTCCTCTCTCTGGAAATTTTGTTCATTTTGTCACACACACACACACACACACACACACACACAAGCAACAGACAGCAGAAGACACCCTTGCTACAAAACTAACAATCACCTTCAGAGGGACATCAGGAAGCATAGCACCCTTGAAACACAACTTGATTGTAAGATTTCATCAAGCTCGATGTGGTGCTGCGGTAGGAGTTCAAACCTAGCCCAGGCAGCTTAAAGGGCCCCTATCTCAAAATAAAAATAAAAAGGCCCCGGGGCACTGCAGCTCAGGGCTCAGGCCTTGGGTTTGATCCCAAGTACCGAATGGGGGGAGGGAGGGCATCAAAAAACTAGAAGGAGGTCTTAAAAATTAAAAGTAGGATAACGGGGCGCGCGCGCGAGGGAGCAGGTAGGGAAGGCTCAGCTGCAAGATCCCCAGGCCCGGCTTGCGTGCCCGCCCCCGCGCCCTCCGCCCCCAGCGTCCACCCGCTCGGCAGCCCAGCCATGATCAAGGCGATCCTCATTTTCAACAACCACGGGAAGCCGCGGCTCTCCAAGTTCTACCAGCCCGCCAGTGAAGACACACAACAGCAAATCATCAGGGAGACTTTCCATTTGGCATCTAAGAGAGATGAAAATGTTTGTAAGTTCCTAGAAGGAGGATTATTAATTGGAGGATCTGACAACAAACTGATTTATAGACATTATGCGACACTATATTTTGTCTTCTGTGTGGATTCTTCAGAAAGTGAACTTGGTATTTTAGATCTAATTCAAGTATTTGTGGAAACGTTAGACAAATGTTTTGAAAATGTCTGTGACCTGGATTTAATTTTCCATGTAGACAAGGTTCACAATATTCTTGCAGAAATGGTAATGCGAGGAATGGTACTGGAGACCAAGATGAATGAAATTGTTACACAAATTGATGCCCAAAATAAACTGGAGAAACGTGAGGCTGGCTTAGCAGGAGCTCCAGCCCGTGCGCTGTCAGCTGTAAAGAATACGAACCTTCGTGAGATCCCAAGAAATATTAACATTGGTGACATCAGTATGAAAGTGCCAAATATGCCCTCTTTTAAATAAAATATTAAAAAGGCCACTCCCACGTAAAATCCAGGGGATAAATCATCTAAGTTTACCATACAGTTGTCTACCAAAAATAGAGGAGGAGAGTCTTAACTTTTTGGTTTTGGATTTAAGTCAAGGTACTGTATAGAAGTTGTGTAAAATAAGTATGAAAGTTCACTGGGCGTGGCAGGATGGCTCAGTGGTCTAAAGCGCCTGCTTAGGAAAGCTTAGGTGGCTGCAGGGACCGTGGTTCTATCTCCGGCACCACATGCTGCACCAGCCCTGCCCTCAGGGCAGGCTGAGCCGGCCATAAAAATAAATAAATAAACAAACAAACAAAAGTTCTGAAACAAGAAAAAAAAAGAAAGTTCACTGTTGCTTTTCTTGTTCAGTGATTTTAAAGAAACTGTAGAGTTCCAGTGTGATTTTTTTTTTTTTTTTGGTTGTTGTTTTCTAAACTGCATTCCTATGCCCACCTAAGACATGCCTCTGTGTATTGGCTGTCACAGTATTTCAAAAGTGAGGTATTTCTTTAATTATGTACAACCCAAAATGTTGATGTTCTGTATGGATCACAAGTGCAACATTCCTTAATTCTCTCTGCTACTTGTCACAATTGTTAAAGAACCAAGTACGTATTGCATGAAAACACTATGACCTTTTCCTCTTAGTTTAAATAAACTCCAAGGTAACTGGGAAAAAAAAAAGTATGATAACAAAGTTCAAGTTTTTAAATAAAGTTGAAAGTTGAAGAAAAAAAAAAAACACCAGGAGACTAAAATAGGTAGATTGAAAATGAAGGGTAAGCCGGGCGTGGTGGCTCATGCCTGTAATCCCAGCACTCGGGAGGCTGAGGCAGGAGGATTGGTGCGAGTTCGAGACCAGCCTGGGCTACAAAAGT
>PVJA010039500.1:0-19110 GCA_004027025.1 Myocastor coypus | reverse complement strand
TTTTTTTTTTTTTTTTTTTTTTTTTTTTTTTTTTTTTTTTTTTTTTTTTTTTTTTTTTTGAGAGCAGGTGGTAACATCTTTACTTCCACTTATAAATGATCACCGGCACACCAAGTAACAAGTTCTTGAGTCCTATCAGCTAATGAACATCTTTGTTTTTTGAGACAGGGTCTGGGTAACCCAGGCAGGCCTGGCTCTTATATGTAGCCCAGGCTAACCCCATAGTAGTGGTCCTCCTGCCTCAGCCTCCAGTGCTGGGATTGCAGGCATTCACCAGCACACCCAGCTCATCTAGTCATTTTGGTTAAAATAAACCAAGCACAGCCCAAGCAAGTATATTCCCCATCACTGTTTTAATTCTTCTTCAGAATGTATTTCTTTAAGGTGGGCTACTGTTTCACACAAGTTACCGAGAGCTATTTACTACTTTTTCATAGATAAAGCCCCTGACCTTTAAGAAAGTATTAGGGAAAATTATTTGTCCCTTCCTTTCTTTAAAGAATTTTTTTTCTTCTTACTGAATCTAAGAAAGAAAAGTCAATACTGATATACATGTCTTGAGCTAAAAGGTGTAGGGAAACAGATCACATATACTCATTATATTTCTAAGAAATATGAGGTAAAAAGGCAAAATCTTTGGAGAAAGTACATGTTTGTCCAAAGAAGCCAGATATGCTACTCTCCAAAAAGTGAAGGGAATTTTTACACAACGTAAGAAATAATTTAATGCATTTCAACTTTGCTAAAGCTTCATATTCCATGAGTGCATCTACAGAGCCAATCTAGGAACAGGCGCTCCTTTCTTCTATCCATTTATGAGATAGTTCTCACGGATTTGTGGCTGGATGTCGCAGACAAAGGCTAGGAGGTTGTCCAGGACCTCTTCCCTGTTCTGCCGGAAGTAGTTCTGCGGGATGCCCATCTTCTCCTTGGTCTCCTTCTCCACTTCACTGCTGCAGCTGCCATGGGATCCTAACGCCGCAGCTTCCTTGGCCTTGAACTCCTTCTCCCTCTGCAGGCAGTACTGCTCGATCTCAGCCTGGGCTTCTTCTTTGGCCTGCTTCAGTCTCCGGTTCTTTCACTTGCGGGCCTCAGCCACCTTCTCCGTGGCCCGCTTCTCGGACTGCAGCAGCTGCTGGATTCCTTGGGACTGGCTAGCCATGGCTGCTGCTGCTGCGGCCAGGCCCAGGGAGACCTGAAAGAAGTTATTTAAAATGACAGAATTGGGCCAGGGAGGTAGCTTGGTGTCTAAGTTCCTGCCTGGCAAATGTAAGGACCTGGTTCTGATCCCTGGCACTCCATGTCATGCTAGGCCCATGCCAAGCTGGCCACCAAAGTTGAGTGTGGTGGTGCACCCCTATAATCCTGGCACTGTTGAGGCTGAGACAGGAGGATCACTATGAGTTGGTGCTAGGTAGCAAGACTCTGTAACACATATGTAAGTAAATAAATCATTAAAAACAATTTTTGAATGACAAAATTAACTAAAAGTTTTTATCTCAAAATGCAAACACTGTGCATACCCTGCTTGAAAAATGCTCTTTCTTCTGGTTCTTAGGCAAATGAATATTTTTTTTACCTTTTTATTATAAAATATGATATAAAAGCACCCAGGATACTTTCCAATCTCAGTACCATCCCATCCCTAGCAACAATCAATTGAAAAATCCCAAAGGCTTTAAATTTAGAAAGAGGTGAGTTCACGATTATCATACCTATTTCAGATTTATAAAAACATAGGCTGTGATTATATTTGATTTTAATTTTCATTTTATATGTTTCATTTTTCTCTTCAATAGCATACCAATAATGCATTAATATCACAATATATGTACAATTCCCAGTTAATTGTTCAGGAAAATATCATAGGTGTCCAACAAATATTAAATCTCTAACCCTTAGCCTTAACACAGCTGTTCTTTCTTGTGTTCACTTATCACTTCATCCATTCATTTTTTTTCATCCTTTTATTCACTGATGGAATCATCTCACTATTTCTTCATGTTCCACCCTTCAAAGCTACATATCAAGGCTCTGTGTTGCACAAATAACCTTGTTTAATACTGAGGGGACAGGAATGAGAAATGATTCCCCAACTTAAAAAAAGTCCTATGCCAGTGAAGATGACTTCCATGTAATCCTAAGGGAATATCAAAGTTTTATGAGACAGAAATGAACAAGGACTTGAACATGAAGGAAAGGAGCTATCAAATTTTGACAAACCTGAACACACCTCCTTTGAGTTCATAACCATTCTAAGCAATTTGCCTTAGATTTTCTCTCTACTACTTACAACAATAGTTCAATCATTACATTCAACACATTTTGCAGATAAAAACAAGCAAAAGTGAGGTCGTAAGGCAAAATTCAAAATCACAAATAGACACTGTACATGACCTTAAATTAACTTTTCTAATTATAATGTTTTATTTCTTTCCTGTAGAGGACCTCATGTTATAAGGTAAATCATCATGGTATAAGAGTGAGGGAGAAGAGAACTGTGCTCTCTAATGTCACATTTACATAGATTGCAATAGAGACAAAATAAGTAAGATACAAGTGAACAATGATAACTTCTTCCATTTAGAAAAATGTCTAAGTTCCAGAGAACAGTAATTATACATACCAACAGCAGATACAAAGTGACAGACTTTGAGGTCTCAGTACCAAAAGAGCCACCATTGGCCTGACTCTTTCACTAATTATGACTGCACTGCAACTGTACTTCAGGAATACCCTGTACTTTATGGAAAATGTCAGTTCACATGAGCAATGCTTTTTCTTATTGGTTTTTAGGAGAGAGAAATGAGAAATAATATGTTCGACATTGTTTCAGCAGATAGCATTGAATATTTTTCTTGAATGAAAACAACTGATTTCACTGTACCTTAGCTATATCTTATTATTATTATTATTATTATTATTAGTAGTAGTAGTAGTAGTAGTAGTAGTAGTAGTGGTGGTGGTGGTGGTGGTGGTGCTCCTGCTGGTGTTGGTGGTGGTGGTGGTAGTAGTACAGGCTTTTCTTTGGCCTTTTCTCCTTTCCCATTTCTTTATCCATACCTTCCTTCCTCCTTTCCATATTTTTAACATTCTTTCCAACAACTAATAGCTGAGACACGGTAAGGTAGTCATCTGCCTAAGAGGGGCAGAGCTTGAAAAAGATGGAAGACGCACCCATGAGGAAGAAACTGAGACCTGAGCAGTAGGGCAGGAGATAAATTGGCACTAGTTGCTAAGCAGAGGATGTCACAGTTCTAACATACAGAGGGCACATATGTGAGGCTGTTGTAAAGGGCAGCAGTAATTCACTGTAAAAGAAAAAGAAAAAACTCATTTTAATGGAACAATCCAAACAGTGTAATTTCATTTAAAATTCGGTTACAATGAAACTCATAAATTACTTGCAAAGGGACAATGATAAGAACACAACACCATTTCTGCCATGTTTCAATCCTTCAGTATTTCAACAATTATAAACATGATCATGAGAAAATACTACAAAAACTGGAATTGAGGCAGATTCTATGATGTAATTGACCTCTGATGTTGAAAAGTTACAACATCTTAAGTCAAGAAAAGAGTCTAGAATTCTACAGACTGAAAGAGATTGAATATACATGACAATTAATTACAGTGCATGGTCCTGAACTGGACCATTTTGCTGCAGAAAAAAATAAGTCTTGGCTTAAGAAAAAAAGATAATTTTCTGATTTTCATGGTTACATTTTGGTAATGTAAGAGAAAGACTTGGATATATATATATATATATATATATATATGTATATGTATATCACTTAAGTTTTTAAGGGTGATAATATATCATGTTGACAAGTCACTTTCAAACAATTTAATATGAAGAAATTATATTGTTCTCACAAGTTTGTAGTAAATATCAAATTGTCCCACATTATACAACATATTTAACCAGCCATTATATGCAAGAAAGAGTGTTCAGTTCTAGAATGTCATAGAAATGTTGATGCAAACCCAAACCATAACTTAATATCTGTGTGACAAGGACAGTAGCTTTAATCCCATACATTTGTGTGTTGGGGACAAGACTATTTCAAGAAAAATTAAAATATCTCACAGTTTATCTGTAGCAAGTAAGTTCTTTAGTGCATGAAAACTGATTGTGTGCTCGACAGATGAAAACCACCAAAATAGAATGGAAATTTTATTACTATTACTAATACCATTTCTGTTTCCTTGACTAGTTTGCTTGTCAGAATTTTAAATGGAGTTTTTCAGTCACAGTAACTTGGACTCAGATCTTTTTTTTTTTTTTTTTTAATTATTTAAGATTTTTATTAACAGGTGCTTGCAGTTCGTTGACTTTTTTTTTAAAAAAAAAATCAGTTGTAAACTTTTATTACAAATTAAAAATGAAGTTCTTAAAAATCTCAGATTGACCAGATATGAAACAATTTAAAAATCTTTAAGGACATATTGAGAAAAACCAGGCTAAAAGGAAAAAAAAAAAAAAAAAAGAAAGAAAAAAAGAAAGGACATTTGTCATTACCAAAAAGAGACGCTTTTACGTTAAAAAAAAATGCTTCATAGAAAAGGCAGATAGTTCTAGTTATCTGGTCAATATGCAAAAACCAAAAACCAAGCACTTAAGTCCTTCAGTTCCAATCTTCTGTTCATTTCTTATTGTTGGAATTTCCTATTCGTTCTTGCTGAATGACTAAACCGGATGTTAAGCCAGCATTTACTCAGCCCCGCCCTGCTCTGTCTCTGGAGCAGACCGATACTCAGCTGGTGGATCAGCTACTTTTGTCTCTTTGCCATCTTGTGGTTTAGGACTCTCTGGGCGTCTGCATCCGTGATTGAAGTTGCAACGGTAACCTCGTCGAGGTGGCTGCTGCCCTTGGGTCTTATCTTGATTTTCTTTATCTTCTTCATTGCCATCCTCTCTAGGCTGTCTTTGGTGAGGAGGGCCCCTGCAGAATCGTGGTCTCTAACCTCAGTATGTATTCTCTCTCTCTCTCTTGCTGACCTTGTTCTCCTGCACCCCGGTGGTCAGCGGCTTCCCTCACTTTTCCTTGCACAGGAGGGTTGGAATCCTGTGGTGGACGCCCATAGGGTCTCCGGATATAGTATGGTGGGAACCTCTGCCTGAGATAGGGCTGGTGTTGTTGGGTCTGGCCTGCGCGAGCGCTCTCCGATCCCTCATTCTTTTCCCCACTTTCACAGTTTTGGTAATTTTCCAGGTAACTGCGTGGAGGACCGCTGCGACGTGGATAGCGTCTATAACGGTTACGGGTCTGCTGCATATTTACTACCTTGAACTGGAACTCCACCCGGGCCTATAACATTTGCTGCCTCCGCACCCTTTCCTTCTTCAACAACATCAGACTCTACAGTCTCTCCATCTCCTACACTGCGAAGGTACTTCCTGGGGTCATTCTTCTTTATGGCAGTTTGGCGTACAAATACATCTTCTTTGGTGTCATTCCTGTTGATGAAGTTATATCCATTTCTTTTAATTTTAATTTATTAATTAAATTTAATGAGAGAAATAGCAATTAGACAGTTTCAAAACAGATTAGTGGGACAGCTACAATAATGTATACATTGCAGATTGTCTTCATAATAGTTATTCATAGTACAAGATGCAGACATGATGTCTTGTCTAAACAATATTAGTAAAAATCTTTTTTCTCTTTGACTAAAAGTAGATATATATCTACCCTAATGCATATATATGCATATATATATATATATATATATATATATATATATGTATATATATATATATATATAAAATCTGCAAAATGATCCTTCATTTATATCCCCCTTTGTCATTTTGTTATGCCAGAGATGGGTATTCCATTTGGAGAAGTATTTAAAGAACCTTTTCATACTTGATGCCAGTTCAAATACTATAAGTTTTTATATTCAGAAAAAAAATGAAAAAGAAAGAAAAGCCTTTCTTGCATTGAACCATTTTACTGCTCCCAAAACCTCCCTTGTGTTGATTTTGTTGTCTGAGCCAGCCTGCGCTGCATTTGTGAGCTCCTCCTGCCACCAGCCACCCCCTACCCCCCCAACCCACCCTCCACCAAATGCTGTTGTACATGGTGGTGCTGGGCTGGGCTTGGTGTCAGCAGCGCTGAGGCATTAGCATTGGGGGATCGGAAGGGACAGTAGGCCTCGCTGCTCATGGTTGCAGTGATGGTGACTGGGGCCGGCTGTGGCAGCTGCAACCCTTCCCGGGGTGCAATGGTAACTAGGCCGATGGCAGCAGTGGGGCTGCTCAGGCTCTCTGGAGTCTGCACTCCAGATCTTCATTATAAATAGATATTCAGTCCAGAGCAAATACTTTACATTTGTGAAACCCTGTTCTTCATCAACTTCTACAACATCACCATGACCTATATCCTAGGTTTGCTTACTATGTTTGATCGGCACTGGCTTTCCTTTAGTTCCTCAAGAACAACAAGTTGTTTCCAGATCTAAAGCATCACACATTTGTCTTCCCTTTTCCTGGAATAAAGCTTTGCCTTTGCTGTCCAGGAATTCTTCTGTTTCACACACCTGCTTAGAAGCCAAGTCTGCCTAGTCCTTGATCAAGAAAGTAGTCTCTTTCACAGATGTCTAATTTTTGTAACACTGTGTTGAAATCCATACTCTTTTTCTTTTTTATTGTCTGGGTCTTAACCAAGACAAAGCTTTTGTGAGCTCTGTGTTCAGGTCTGCCAATTTCTTTTGTGTTCTTTATAGTGTATTCAGGATATGATACACAAATGATTTTAAAATGAACCAGTACATGAACGAGCCAATCATAGCAACAGCAGCTTAAGATCCATTATAGGACCTCAGAATAGCAACTGTGTAATGCTAATGGTAAAATATGTATAACTGGCTCTCCTTGGTTTCAACTGATCACAGATCAAAACTATTTGAAAAGCAAAATTGCATGTGTACTGTACATATAAGTATTTATTTTTTACATTATTGTCCTAAACAAGACAGTAAAACATCTGATTACATGCAGTTTATATTGTATTAGATTTTGCAAGTAATCTAGATATGGTTCAAAATATGAGATATATGAATACATAGTATACAAATTTTATGCAGTATTATGTAAAATATTTGAGCATCTATACATTTTGATATCCAAAAGGGTCCCAGACCAAATTCTCTGGGGAGAGAGAAGAATGACTATTAAAATCTCTATTGCCATTACCACAGTCTTGCTCTTTACCCCAGGCAATTTTTTTAAGTGGCATTACATCTTGACAATTCTCAAAGAAAAACTAATTATTTTCAGGTATTAAACATCAAGGCAAGAGAGTAAAGGAGACTCACCCTAATTATATAAAGAGAGAATGTTGTATGCAAATTTCCAGTTCCCACTAAAAAATGAATGATTACTTGGGAAGAAAATAATTGCTTTGGCACTAAATGCAGCTGTTATTTATGTCACATTATTTATAAGACTGATGTGCATAATATTCTTCCAGTCCCGCTATAAATTAAAACAATTCAGGAACATATTACCTACAGGCACTTATGAGAGAAGTGTTTATAGTTGCTACACTACAGGTTCTAATAAGAAGAGAGAGTTTTCTATGATATAAAAACAGTTTATGAGGAAAAAGATGAGAAATAATCTCATCACTGTCACCCTAGAAGGATGGCAAATTAACTGACAACTGATGTGACATAAAAATGCTGCAATAAAAACCTTAATGATTCATCACACAACCTCAGGGCAGCAAGGCATAAAGAAGTGAGACGGACATTGCAGTAAGACAGTGGGATTCAAGCTCCAGTATCTTACATATTTATTATAAAACTGGGGGGTATATAACTGAGCAAAACAAGACTCAAATTCGTCATCTATGAAATAAAGGCAATAATTACTGCCTGACTTATAATCTGAATGCTTTCGTTCCTCCCCAATTGAAGACTAAGCCCTAATCCTCAGACTGATGGCGTTACAAGATGAGGTCTCTCTGGGGAACAATAAATCACGACATCTTTGCTTTCATGAATAGGATTAGTGTCCTTATAGGAGAGGCTGCAGAGAGCTAGGTATCCGATTACCTCAGGTGAAAATATAGCTAACTGGTACATCTGTGAAACAGAGTGAGTTCTTATGGGACTTCTAATCTCCCTGTGCCTTCAGAACTCCACCTAGTTTGAGATACCTTGCCATGCAGTCCTGAATAGACACAAAAGTCTTCTGAAGTTATTTTAGGGACTATATCTGAGACAGTGTGTAAAGTACAGTGTAACACCAAACATACAGAAAACACATGACAGTAAGGATATGAAAAAAACGTGTAATTAGGTTTTGGATGTACTTTTTAAAGCCCGTACAAATGAGTTTAATGAGACGAAGAACTGTAAATCATTGTGTAAGAACTGGATCAAAGCCCTAGACTATTTCTTGTTATGACTAGAGGGAGGAAGCAGATGATCTTACCTGGTGAACATGCACAGTGTGCAGTGAAAATACAAGGAAGACTGGTGCTAAGAAAATCCAGACCGGCGAGATTGCTCAGTGGTCTAAGGCACCTGCTTGGGCAAGCTTAGCAGCCTTAGGGACCACGGTTCAGTCCCCGGTCCCACATGCTGCACCAACCACCCCGCCCCAGGGCAGGCTGAGCTGTCCATAACATAAATAAATAAAGTTTATTGAAAAATAAAGAAAAGACAAAATAAAATGCCAAGACCATCATCACAGTTTTGTCTAGCTGTGCATGAAGAGAAGGGGGCAAACTAAAATGTCTAATCTGTAAAGTCTCCATCCTAAGGCACTGAGGTGAAGCTGACTCCAAGAAACACCCAGGAGTCCTGCACTTCTAATTTTATTAGCAGTACTCTTTTAATCATGAAAGAACTGATGTTACAGCATCAGTTCTTTACCTAAAACCTTACCACCAGTTCAGTGATGAACCTAAGGCAGGACCATAAGGAAGTGCTTCTTGGATTTTTATTTTCTAAAGCCAACAAGCAATACTGATTCCTATTTTTCTTCTGGTAGAAGCCAGTGATTCTCGCACAGGCACTGCATTAAGTAAGCTTAATGGTGTGCTTCCAGGAAACAGACTGCCTATGCATAGAAACGTCTTTGCTGAGTGTTTCATTATAGAGATAATGAAAGTGATCTTGAAGAATAAATGTCTGTCTGCATGTCTCATCAGTAGCATCTGCCAGCTCTCATGTAAGCAGCAGACACCTATGTCTGTGTAATGTCTCTCCTTCATCACTACTTCTGCCTCAGGGCCCTGTGGAAGGTGGACTGACTCTGTTTAACTTCTAAGAGAACCCATTCTCATTTTTTATGAAGGAAATTTCCTGGAGCAAGGGCTATAATAACAACAGTTACAGCTGCTGACGCTACTGCTGAGTATTGAGTATCTATGCATCAAGCACTGTACTGGATGCTGTAGATACATCATCTCTCACCCTGGAAACAACTTGGTGAGTGGAACTTGTTATTCACAGTGTGGAGAGGTAAACCATGTATCACAGTGCCAGGTAATGCAAGCATGAGATTAACTCAAGTCTTCTGAATCCAAACTTATGTGCAGTCAGCTATGCCACAATACTGAAGGCTTTCTAATTACCTTAGTAATTTCTGTAATCATTATGATTAGGGTAATTAAAAGTCGATGAACACTTTGGTGAGTCACACTTAATCATTATTCTGTTAATCTAATTGCACCTTAGATTTATATTGCGTAATATAAATAACTTTCAAGGTTCTTTAATGCGATTGTCTTCGTTGGTTCTCCAGTCAATCTTGTACTTCTTGAATGTAGGTGCCTCCCCTCCTCATTTGCCTACCTAGATAAATAAGGTATTAGCAACCAAGGCAGGTGTTTTTACCTATGATTTTTTTTTTTTTTCCATGTGACTGCAGATATAAAGAGTATCATTTTGGGCCAGCCAGGTAGCACCATGGACTAAAAAGCCTGCTTAGGCAAGTCCAGGGACTGCAGTTTGATCTTTGGCTTCACATGCCATGCCAGACCCACCCCCCAGGGTGGGCTGAGCAAGTCAGAGTCTGGCTATAGTGGCCCATGCCTGTAATCCCAGTGCTTGGGAGGCTGAAAACAGAGGGATCACCGTGAGTCCAAGCCACATAGTGAGACCCTATAACAACCAAATACACTTAAAAAGGAAAGAAAAGGAATGCCTTCCGTCATCGTAAACAGGCATGAGGTTAATAAGAAAAAAATATTACACTACTGTGGCTTCCCTCATTTAGTGGCTACACGCCAGTTTGAGGGGCTGGCTTGACCCGTTTCAACTAACAGGTATCAAGGCTTTGTAATAGCCTGTGCGCCTTGTCATTGCCCTCCCACAGGCAAAAAAAAAAAAAAAAAAAAAAAAAACTTCTTTGTCTAACTTGTTCCTAGACAACAACACTTTTATGTGGGTTAGATGGAATTTGAGGAATGAAGTTCAAATGCAGCCTCAATGCTGACATCTGTTCTGGAGAGAGGTCAGCTTGCATGGAACAGGAGCAAGAGCAGACAATACAAGGGAGGGAAAATAGGGGTAGAGTGACAGCTGATGGGACAGGCAGCTCAAGAAGGAGCAAAGAGACTCCAACGACCTTGGAGGTTATCCCTAAAGACACTTAGAGACCTTAAATGTATAAATAAATAAAAAATAATGCTATCCGACATATAATATCTGTGTTTATACACTTCAAATGACTGCCTTTACCTCTGCCACTTTTAATTTTGGGGTGATAAATTAAGAAGAGGAAAGGAGACACTGCAATTGCTTAATAATGAGGGTGAGACTGGCTCCCATTATCTGGGTGCCCCAGCGGGATTAGGATGCTAATGAGCGCTAAGGATACACAAAAGGCTCACCTTAGCATAATGAGAGATTGGTAAACTAGATGGCAGTGCCCCTTGAAAGCCAGCATTCCAATCAGCTCTCTTCACTCTGGCTGTTTCCAAATGACACATTCTATAGCAGGCCAATAACTCATTTCTGCCTCCCTGAAGGTTTCTCTTCCTATCTCTGTACCCCAAATGCATTACTCATAAATATTAACATTTTGTTAGTGCTGGATCTTAGGCCAATTTGAATGGAGCGAGATTGGGATGTGATTTGACTTGAAAAGAATAATGAAGTTATTGTGAGTCCAAGGACAGAAATGAGTTTTGCAGGAGAAAATATCTGAAACAGTGCATCAAGTAAGTGACCATCTTTGGTTTCTTTAATTACAGTCCGAAAAAGAAAAAAAAAAAAATCACAAAGTAGATACTAAGCTCATTTTTAAAACCTTAAAATTAGATACTGACCCTTACAGTTAGCTTTTTCTCTCACCTCCAAAACCTCAAGAACAGGCTTTTAAAATAAGAGAATGTCTAGCACTTATTAGACATTATTATTAACATCTCTACATGTATCATGAAATCTTCAAAAACATTTGGCTAAATATTAATTGGCCTCCATAGCGAGACCCTGTCTCAAAAAGACAAAAAATTTAAAAAAAAAATAAATAAATAAATATTAATTGGCCTCATTCTCTCCATATTGTCATGCTGTTAATCTACCTACAAATGGCAGTCATAAGATTTGAACCCAGAACAGTTGGAATCCAGATCTGGGAAATTTAGCTACCAGGTTCACTTGTTACAGTTACCATGGTAAGGAGAACAGAGTACTATTGAAATATGACGGCCCTCGCTTTGTGAATCTCTCCCCTCCTCTTTAAAGAATCATTTTCAAGTCACATTTCCCTCAGCTTAATGATAATACACATCATTAGGTTCAAGTAGATAGACTTAAACTTTTTTTTTTTTTCCAGACACGATGCTTGCTATATGAGTTACCTTACAGGCGGTATTTGTGAGCACCTTCTACTTGATATCCCTAAATGCATCTGTATTGATGGGCTCTGTGACTACTTAATGTTTTAAGCTAATTAAGCCACAAAACTCTTTGGAGTAATGTTTAGGGCTGACTTAAACCCTTAAAAGCCATTAGCTGTTAACTGCCAAGTTGCTCTGAGTCTCTGCATGAAATTGAATCATTTTGAAACATTTTGTAGGCTAGTACAAGATTCATAAAACCTGACAGCTTTATATCTTTCATCACAAACCAGGAAATGGATGGAGGGTGAGGAATTGGACTTGGGAAGGGAGAGAGCACCCAACCTTCCATTCAATATTTCTCTTGCATCTGTAGCTAATTAACCCAATTTTACCATCATCTAATGATTTTGCTATTTATTTGATAAAGTATTTTGATCTAAATATGTTTAAAGTACACAGATAGTTTTGGAAAATTTAACTTAAAATGAGACTTCAAAAAATATGTCTTCTACATACACTTGTATTAAAAAAAAAAAAAAAAAAACTTTTAGACAGTGGCCATTCTGGTAAACATTATGTGACTATCTACTCGTCATACTTGTAGAGATGTTACTCTAAGCTTAGAAATGCTTTTGGCCCTGCAGACTATGACATGTTCACAAGTCCATTCCTCCAGGCCCCACTCATGTCCACCCCAAACCTTTCCAGTCTCTCTTTCTCTCCTTTGTCAGCATAGTTTTCTCCAGCAAGGATACTCCTGAATCCATCCTTTGATCAATGTGTCCAAGATTGGGGTCTGCCCCACACATGTACTAGGAAAGCCTCATAGTTTTGAGTTTACTGTTTAGAGAGATAAAGTGAAGGCAGCTTCTATTTGATAGGAGTTCTATACAATTTAAGCCATGAAATAGGGTAATTTAGGTAAAGAACATGAACAGTATCTGGAGAACCATTTAATTTCAATCAGGATATGGTAAGGTCTTGATATAGGTATGAGGAACTAACATGTAGACCTTAGAGGTGCTTAAGACTTATGATTTTAATGGTACAGCAATTGTGGGTTTGCATACGGCCTTTTTATCACTTTATATATTTATCATTTTAAATTATTATTTAATAATTTACATGAGCAATTCAGTACATATGTAAGATGTGCATACTTCAGAGTTTCTTGGGTCTCTCTACCACAGTCACTAATTGTGGGACTGGCACAAGGGACAATCACAGAGAGGATGTAGGCAGGGCATAGACCTTCTGAGAAGTTAAAGCAGTGGCGAGCTCAGATAAGGAAGCACAGGGTCATCTTGTCCTCTGTGGTAACAAGGATAGCTACCTGTGGCTTGTGGGGGTACACAGGAAAGTGCAGGCTTTTCTCGAGCTGCTCTTTGATCCCTGCTTCCACCCCAGTCTGTGTCCAGCACAGAGCTCAGAGGTCTGTTTGCTTGCCCCATCTGCAAACGTGCTGAGGGATAGGACTCAGCTTGCCACAGCCTGTGGTGCACAGGCAGTGGTGCCTCTGCAGCAAAGGAGGCATCTCACACACCTACAGGCTACACAGCTGAGAGAGATGGCAGTGACAGGAGGCAAACAAAGGGACAGGGATACTGGGTGTGGTTAGTGTGAATACAGCACTAAAGAACACACAACACATTGATTGATCCTGCCAATCAGGAAAGTTGAAGTAGGATTCAACTCCCTCTCTCTCTCTCTCTCTCTCTCTCTCTCTCTGTCTCTCTATCTCTCTCGCTCTCATACACACGTACACACACTTACAAAATAAGACGTGCTAATAACTTACACAGTCAACACCAATATGCCATAACTAATGAATTCTGTTACTGTAGGTCTCCAGAAGAAATTATTCACTCAAATACAAAGAAGAATATTTTTGGATTTCTTTATGTGCATTTGTCGTTTTATATCAGAAGAACTTTTCTTTTTCTTTTGCTATTTTTAACTTTGCTTTTACTTGTTTATTCTTTCTTGTTGCTTTTAGCTAATTATATTGACTTTTCAATGATTTATTTTAATGTTATCTCATTTTTCTGTTCCCCTTCTGTTCATTTTGCTTTCTTTTAAAAAATATTTTCCAGCCAGGCGTGGTGGCGAATGCCTGTAATCCCAGCACTCGGGAGGCTGAGGCAGGAGGATCGGTGCGAGTTCGAGACCAGCCAGGGCTACAAAAGTGAGCTCAAGGCCAGCCTGAACTGCACAGTGAGACCCTGTCTCAAAAAGACAAAAATAAAATAAAAAATAAAAAATATTTCCACCTTTTATCTATTTTAATACCTTTATTTTAATAGTACTACTGTCAAACTTAATTATATTTTAAGATATTTAGTCAATTCTCTGCCATCATTTGTGAATTCTTAGTTATTAATGGTACATAATATTTGCATTTGTACATATTTACTATATGTCCATATTTGTTTCATCTTTTTTCTCCATAATACACAGCACTTTTTTACTTTAAAAGTTAATATAACAATAGTTTTTATTGGTTTTTATGGAATATCAATATTCAATCTGTCTTTTACTCTATTATATTTGGTACTTTCTATGTTCCTAGGATTGACATAGTGGTTGTTACTGGATTTTACTGTATGTCAAAATTGTATTTGTCTTTATATCATCAACACTACTGTGTTCATTTCTCAAGAACTGGATGTTGGGCTAATTAATTGCACTGTTCCCAAGTTACATGAGAGGATCAGAGGATGTAACAGAGAGCTCCTAGTTATCCACTCCCAAAGTTTGATTTGCATCCAGGAGGCAAGTCCAGAGGACCATCCAAACTACAGATCGGCTTACTCAGAGCAACACAGTTGAGCAAATCATACACACAGTATCAGCTAAGATATGTGACATTGAACTCGTACTGCAATGTAAATTGGACTATTGGACCTTTAAGTCATTTTGATTTTATGCTTTGAAAGAGCGTGCAGTTATGTTATTACTGTTTAAAATTTTTGTTTTCTTTTTATCATTTCCCTGTGTTCTTCTCTTCCCTTATGTATTTCCTTCAACACACACACACACACACACACACACACACACCACTCACAGAGATAGAGAGACAGAGACAGAGACAGATTGTTTGTGTAGGTACAAATGAGAAAAAGATTTAGGCAGTGCTTCTATCTATTTAATTTATTTACTTAGTATTTTTAGGGAAAGGTATACAGGGACAGGGTGTTCAGTGTCTCACTACTAGATCAGACTCATAGTGACCCTCCCAAGAGCCACGATTATAGGCATGCTCCACCATGCCCAGTCTCAATTGTTTCTCAGCATACCAGGCATGGGGACTGAAGCCCTGGCCACTGTGCCTACTTGCAGGTGCCTTAATCCTCTGAGCTATTTGACTGGCGCTAAGTAGTCCTTCAATGTAAATAATAACTTTTCTGAAAAAGTCAGAGCAATCTACTAAAACTACACATAGAATATCCAAACATAACCTAATTGCCAGCATACTAATGGGTTTCTAGCACTCTCACAGATTTTTCTGATCTCCAACTACAGAAATTTGCTGCCAGCAAATTTCTATCACCTTCCTCATAATAGGAGCCCTTTACTCCAATGATAAAAATAATTCTAATAGCTAGATTTCCTGTATCATTCATTCATCTTTCCATTTTATCCAAACTGATCTATCTCCTTTGCTTTCCTTCAATGTCCTCACCATACTCTCCATATTGTTTAACAATTAGTAGTTGTATGGTATGGTATGGTATGGTATGGTATGGTATGGTGTGGTGTGGTGTGGTGTGGTGTGGTGTGGTGTGGTGTGGTAGGGTATGGTATGGTATAGTATATATAAGGTATTAATAAGGGAGTGAAATTGATAAAAACAAGCTTCAATATATATATGATTAAAGTATTGGTTAAACATGGTCATACTTATAAAACTAGTAGCAAATTTCTTTTTGCAACATACTGAAGGGGACAACCTGACTGTTGTGTAATCAAGAATTAGTTTCTGCTGGTAGATGGTTTGATTTCCATATGCTCTGCTTGATGGTATATTAAATTTTTGTTCATACTTCAAATGTTTTCTGTAAACAATTATTGTGTGCATATTCTATGACAAAAATATACCCTAAGAAATTTATGGACACAAAACACCAATCCATAAAGCACTAAAGTAAATCCCAGACAAATACACTGAAAACAAAAACACCAAAAATCTAGTGGGATGAATGCATCAGGCAGAAGAGTGGTTAAGCTGAGAGGAAGAAAAATGAGTCATCAAAGAAAAACAGCACAGTGATAGAAATAGTCAATAGTTCAGAAAGAACTTTCATTATGAAGAGCCTCAACTAAGCATGACAAGATACAGAGTGATGCACTGGATGAAAAATAAAAGCTGATGCTATGTCTCTTAAAAGAAATACATCTATCTAATTAAAAACAATGCAAGACAAGGAATAAAAGTTTATAAAACCTTATTCCATGAAACCACAGCCCAAAATCAAACATGAATAGATATCCTGTTTCCAGACAAAGTGGATTTCAAGCCAAACCTTCTCAGAGCAAATAAAGGTCATTACATTTTGATTAAGTGACGACTTCAGCAGAAAGATAACAACTGTAAATATATATGTACCAAATATCCACATTTCTAGCTGCACAAAACAAGTGCTATCAGATGAAGAACATGCTATGAGCATCAACCCAACTATAGTGAGAAACATCACAGCCCACTATCGCAAATTAACAAAGAAAAAATTAAATAAATATGAATTGAAACACAACTTCAAAGAAACTAAATTAATAGATATCTAGAATTCTTCATATAACAATCGAATATGAATTCTCAGCAACACATGGAACTTTGATTGTGAAATACCACATACTAGTCCTTGAAGCATGATTCAATAAATATAAAATGAGCGTTTATTTCATATATATTATCAGATCATAGTGCAAAGCAACTACAGTAAATCAACAACTTACAAATACTCAAGTTGTGAACTTTCACAGGTTCACTGTATAAGACTTACTGCTGCCTTATGAACAAAAGCAACTACCAATTCTCCTGAAACATAGGTCAGGGACTCACTCGTAGGTCACGGACTTACTGTAGAAATTAAAGACAAAAGAAACCACAGAACCTATGCAAAGACACAGGGAGTAAATAACTCATTTTTGAACAATTATTGGGTTATAGGACAGCTCAAGAAAGAAATAGGACAATTTCTGTAGTCAAACAGCAATGCTAGTAACAATGTAACAGAACTTCTGGGAGAAAATGAAAAGACCTAGGAGGGAAGTTTCTGGCTGTGAATGCCATATCAGATTTAAAAAGCAAGCTCAAATAAATTACTTAATGATCATCTCAAGGTCCAATAAAAACAAAAATAATCCAAATGTAAAACTGGTACAAGGAAACTAATTATACATATCTGAACAGAAATTAATGAAACACAAACTAAAATAGCAACTCAATTCTTGAATCAAAGACCAGATTATTACAAAATAAAGTAAGAAAGTATACAAACCCTTAGCCAAATTTATACAAAGAAGGAAAGAAAAAAATGTACCAATGCAATTAGAAACACAAAAGGTCAAATCACAATAGACACCACTGAAATACAGTTTATTTAAACTACATTGAAAACCTGCACTCCAAAACAATTGGAGAATCCAGGAGAAATAGATACATTTCTACAGGTACATGAATTACGACAACTGTACCAAGAAGATACTAAAAACACTGAACAGCTCAGTAGCATGTAATGAAATTAAAGCAGTAGTAGAACAATTAAAAAACCAGCAACTAAGAAATATCACAACTCACTGGATGTACAACTGAATCCTGTAAGAACCACAAGGGAAAAATGTAATTCCAATATTCCTTAATTCTTTAGTGAAATTGAATGACAAGAATACTGTCAAATTCATGTGTTTTTACTGTTGAAAGAACACAAAATGGTAATAGAAAAAAAGAAACAGCATTAGAAATTATACGAAATTTCACTAAGCAAAGTAATAGAAATTCAAAAATGAATGCTTTAATTTTTTGAAAAGATGATCGGCTTATTTAGCTCAATAGCTGTTGACAGTGACATTTAAATACATATACAACACACATGAGCATCTTTACAAAATCAGGATGCACTAAAATATATTTGTGGACAAGTTAAATTATTTTTTATTGAAAACATTTCCTATACATTTATTTTAAATTATTCATGTTTTACTTTCTGCTTGTAAATTTAAACTTTTTATTACTTTTAATAAGAAATAACAATGTGACAGTTTTAAAACACGTTAGTAGTACATTTCCAATAATTGATACAAAGTATATTATTGTCCTATTAGTTATACAAAGCACAGGGTATAGATATCATAATTTTTCTAATCATTATTGATACGAAAAAAAATTTTCTCATTGAACTAAGAGAAAATAGTTGTATACATAATCAAATGTTCTATAATCAAAGTGGGTTATTGGTAAAAGTGGCAATGTTGCAATGTTTTAATCCTTTTACAACTCAAAATTCTAATCTAGCATCACATTTTATGCCTTGTGGTTAAACTTTTCTGCTGGTGGGTTAAGGTCAAGTTTAAGCAAGACCTGTATAGCAAAACATGCAACTTTTGTATCTCCCAAGGTCAGTGAAATCCCCTCAGGGTTTATTTTGGAACAATATACAGTGCTTTGTAGAATTGTTGTCAGTGTCAGCCATCTGGATGAGTCACAGTCATTGCTTAACAAGTTTTCTCT
Source organism: Myocastor coypus (assembly GCA_004027025.1). Taxonomy (NCBI): domain Eukaryota; kingdom Metazoa; phylum Chordata; class Mammalia; order Rodentia; family Myocastoridae; genus Myocastor; species Myocastor coypus. The sequence continues at coordinate 573 of PVJA010039500.1, read as the reverse complement.
CAGTGAAAGCCTGAGAGAATGTTTTCGCCCTAGGTACTCCCCTTTGGCACACTATATATCTTCAATCTCTTTCCTCTGTAGCTCCATAATCTCCTTGAACAGAAAATTTGGGAAACCACTGAGTTATAGGATGTTTTAGTACCGGTTCTCTTATGTCCTGAGACTTCACTGACCCTGAAGTGCTAGGGCCAAAATATTGGCTATTCTTGCAGTCCTCGTGTTTCTCTAATTTTTGGTCTGTAAACTTATATTCTTAACCCTACAGAAGAAAAGCTGAGTGACAGTATTACTCTATAACATAGGTACTTGAGCATAATGTTGCTGTCTTTCTGAGTATCAAACATCTTAGACTTATCTTGGAATTGGCATTTTCTACCAATCATTGATATTCTAATAAATCTCTATAGAATGTGATAAAAGCAGTTACATATTTTTACACAGATATTTAGAAATCTAACCATATACAAAATTGCAGCCAGTCAATCCTATGCCATTTTTTCTAGTCTCTTACTCTCATTTAGTACTCTTTTTTTGTTTTCTTGTAAATCAATCATTTACTTGAGAGAGACTATA
>PVJA010039499.1:7661-19206 GCA_004027025.1 Myocastor coypus | reverse complement strand
AAAAAAAAAAAAAAAAAAAAAAAAAAAAAGAAAACATCCAAACAATACATGCTGTAGAGCAGTGGTTCTCAACCTTTCGAATGCTGTGACCCTGCAATACAGTTCCTCATGTTGCGGTGATCCCAAACCAAAAAATAATTTTGGTGACTACTTCAAAACTGTAATTTTGCTACAGTTATGATTCAGAATGTAAATACCTGACATGTATTATGTATTCTCATTGCTACAAATCAAACATAATTTAAACATAGAGATTAATCACAAAAACAATATTTAATGAAAATATGTAATATAACCATTGTTAAACAATAAAAATATTAAATTAAAAAACAATATTTAATTATATGTTGAAAATATTTATTACTAATTCCAATAAAATTTCACCATGGCATAGCATGGGTTTAAATCTGATGGCTTTAGGCGACCCCTGTGTTTTGGTTGTTTGACCCCTGCCGGGATCACGACCCATAGGTTGAGAACCGATACCGCAGAGTTAAGTGGTGTTTTAGTTTACTAATGAGAGCTGTATAATCCAGGGGAATTTTCAACTAGTCTTTCATTTTATTTGCTTAGTTTTTGTCTTTTTGAGGCAGGGTCTTGCTATGCAGTTCAGGCTGGCCTTGAGCTCACTTTTGTAGCCTAGGCTGGTGTTGAACTTGCACAGATCCTCCTACCTCAGCCAGCCAAATGCTGGCATTACAGGTGTGTGCCACCATGCCTGGCTTAGTATTTGATTTTAGAAGTCCTCATTCTAGTGCTTTTTAGGGGCCCCAGTTTGTTGTGCATTTGTGGAAGGGATAAATTTAATCCTTAGGGGCAATGGCTGCAATTATATTAGTAGAGTGAGGCCTAGGGTGAGCCCCAGCCTGAGAGACCACGCAGCTCACTCACTGATACACCCTGGATTTCTTCTTCTTCTTTTTTTTTTTTTGTCTTTTTGAGACAGGGTCTCACTGTCAGTTCAGGCTGGCCTTGAGCTCACTTTTGTAGCCCAGGCTACAAAACTCGCACCGATCCTCCTGCCTCAGCCTCCCGAGTGCTGGGATTACAGGCGTGCGCCACCATGCCTGACTCTGGACTTCTGTCTCAGACTCCACACTACTGGGATTATAGGCCTGCACCACCATACCTGGTTTCGGTGGCCGGCACAGTGCACCTGGGGTTGTAGGGCTGGGGCGGAATGTAGGACAGCATCAATAAGAGCCCCACATTCAGGATGACTGAGTGCTTGCCTGAGCAGTTTGTGGTGGGAGCTAATTCCTGACACACAGCCCAGCAACTGTTCACCAACACAGAAGCTCCTGGGGCTCCTCTGGTGCCTGTCTTTGCCAAACACACAGGACCCTTGTTTTCCTGGAAGCTAGGCACCTCTGTGGTTGCTCTTTAGCACTATGTGTTGATTTCTTGTCACCCATGTAGTTTATGTGCTTCTCTGTGTGTTCCTCCTTGCTTCACAGGAACTGGGATCCACCTGGGAGGTCACATTGGCCATCAAAGGACGCATGTGGAAAGGATGTGGGCATCAGCTCATCCACAGCTTTATGGAAGAAGGAGCTACTTCAACCCAATATACATTCCAGAATCTTCAATGCTTATCGGGGGCTCTTCCCATCATCTTATTATGCCTTCTATCTTCAATCCACACCAGCAGAGAAGGCTCAGACTTTGTCTCTGGTGAAAGTAACCAAGAAACCTGGTTCTGTTCAGCACCTTCCTGGACTCTGGGGAGGGCATGCATGACTGGCTTTATTGCATGGGGCAGAAAGATGGGGGGTGACACGAATGGAGGAACTTGCCAAAGCGAAGCCTGTCCCAGTGTCACAGGTGACAACCCAGGCTCTGCATGGCTATAGCTATTCACCCAGAGAGGCAAGGCTCCTGAATTTCTTCCTAAGGGGAGCTGTGGGGTGATTATGGGATGGGCTGGCAGGGCCGAAGGAAGTGTCTTGTGGCGTGAGCACTTGAGCACACTGGTGTTTAATTTTTAAAAATCATTTATTTATTTAATTTGGTACAGGGTCTTGCTATGCAGCTCAGACTCATAGTGATTCTTCTGTCTCAGACTCCACACTACTGGGATTATAGGCTTGTAGCACCACACCTGGTTTTGGTGGCCGGCGCAGTGCACCTGGCGTTGTAGGGCCAGGGTGGAATGTAGTACTAGGGAGTGAACCCAGATCCTTGAGCTTGCCAGGCAGGTGCTTAGACAGCTGGGCTATCTCCCCAGCCCCATTGTGTCTAGCTGTGTTTATATAATCGTGTTTAATTTTTTAATTATTTAGTACAGGGTTTATAGGGTCTCACTACACAGATTGGATTCGTAGTGATACTTCTGTTTTCAGCCTCCAAAGCACTGGGATTGTAGGCACATGCCAGCACACCTAGGCTCAGTCGCAGTCTCAGTGTTTCCCAGGGGTGGGTCCCAAACAGCATACCTGAGCCCTTTGCTGAGCTTAAGTGTGTGTGTGTGTGTGTGTGTGTGTGTGTTTTCAATTTTGAAGCAGGTACTTTATTAACAGACCAAATCATAAAAACACCATGGAAGACACCTGGAAAAGAAAAAAAAATAAACCTATTAAACAATCTCACAGCAAAAAATTAACACATTTCAGTTATGAAGTTGTAACAATTGAGTTACACTTTAAAGGATATTTGAATTTGTACTTTTAAACCAACATGACAAAGGAGTAGGGTGTTTCCTTAAAGGCTCCCCAGGAGGAGTAACTAAATCAACTAATCACAAGTTAGACCCCCTTCTCCACCAAAGAGTATGAAAAGGACTTTTTTTTTTTGGCTGTCTCAGGTTGCCTTCAGAGTGAGTCTGGGAATTGAACCACCATCCCCCTGTGCCTGACTGGGACTGCTCACCCAGGTGCTTAAACCACTGAGCTAACCTGAAAGCCCCCAAAGAGTACTGAATAAAGTTTAACTGAAATCTGTACCAACACTTGTGGGGAGGTCATTCTGACTCTAGGATTGTGACAACTCTTCTCAGGATGCAGTATCTCACCTTAGTTCATCCTTCTATTTTATTTATTTAATTTATTTATTTTTTCTTGTTTCAGAACTTTTGTTTGTTTATTTATTTATTTTCATGGCTGGCTCAGCCTGCCCTGAGGGCAGGGCTGGCACAGCATGTGGTGCCGGGGATTGAACCACAGTCCCTGCAGCTGCCCAAGCTTTCCTAAGCAGGCGCTTTAGACCACTGAGCCATCCTGCTGGGCCCAGTTTATCCTTCTAATAAGCCTGTTGATCTTGTCTTCCCTATTTCCAGCATCTCCACCTTCCACAAAAGGCATGATCTTTTTCTTCATTCTACCTTGTGGAGATGATAACTCGAACAGCCACAGGAAGTTACGTGCCTCTTTGAAGCCTTTTCCTACAGTATAGGTCTCACGGGTCAGATCCTCCATGCAGATGGTTCCATATTTACCAAGTGATTGAGCAATCAATGAATTATCTGCCAAGGCAATTTGCTTATTGATTTTGCCATAGCCATGTTTGTATATTAGTTCATTTACTGACTTCAGGTTTGGGTACCCCCATACAATATATGGTTCCACAATTCTTAGCCTTGTGGTTAACTGAAGCCTTGTTGAGCTTAACGAATGTACCACTGAAGACTTGGCAAAGGCGAAGAAGCTGCAACACCTTGTGGACCTTTGGGCTCACACCATTGGTACCCCTGGTCCAGATGACAAATGCCAGTTTGGGCTCTACAGGGACATAGAAGTTTTCAGATTTTCTCGCAGCCCTAGCCATTTGGATTTCAGTTTTGTACATCTGTCTGTACTCCTTATGACAGTGCTGAGCTTCCTCCTTAACCTTGCAAAGCATCTTCTGGGCAAACTTCTTTCTCAGGCGCTTTATCTTCAACTCTGCGAAATGTCTTCACTTTTTCTTAAGAGTTTCTGGCACAGCAGGAGCCTTCTTTTTCTTCTCTTCTACACCTTCCAGAGTTCCAGCTGGAAAAGAACTAATTGTGTTTAATTGATGTGATTTTGGGGGTGGTTGATGGAGCTGTCTGTTGGGAGCAGCATTAAGGAGAGTTTAGGTGGTTAGTGAGCTTTTCAGCTGCTTAAATAAGCTTCTCAGGATAGCAGCCTGGTGCGTAGAGTTTAGTCTAGGAAGAGGTCTCTTCAGCGGACCTGGGTGCATGCGGTTGATTGGGCTAATCTGTGAGTGGGAGCGAGTGCCCCCCCAGTGTTCAGGTGTGCAGCTGTGCACGGAAGGGCTGGGGCTCTCAGAGTTCTGGGAGGCAGCCCGATCGATCGCTCAGGTGCCCCAGCTGCTCTGAGCCTTGTGCTGCTGGCCTCTGCTGTCACCCAGCAGGGACCCTGTGGCCTAGACAGCTGGCTGTGCCTGCAGAGGTGTGGGGGAGGGGTCAGTGCACAGGACGCCACTGGGTAAAACCAGCTTGTCTGTCAGAGGGGAGGGGCTGGGGACAGGTACAGTTCTAGCAAAAGAAACAGGGACTTAGGACTAAATCCCGCTATTGAAAACTAAAGTAACCAAAGTGATAGGCTGCTGACCTTGAACCCACGGTGATTCTCCTGCCTCAGCCTCCCAAGTACTGGGATTATAGGCACGCTACCTCACACCTGGCTTCTTCCTTTCTTACGTGAAGTTTGACAGGTACCCAGGACTGATAGGGCCTGCTACAGGCTCAGGGACACAGTTCTGCTGCTTTAGTGTTTGGTACTGTGCAGCGTCTGCTAACTGTCAGAGACAGCTCTTGATACAAGACAGCTGGTGGGCAGGTGGCCTTCGAGTGAGCATTCTGAGCAGTGGAAGAAGGGAAGAGAGGACTCTCAGGTGCTTCAGAGAAGTCACCCTGGTCGCTTCTTTTCCTGCCCAGAGTGGCAGCACTTCTGGGTTGGGGAGAGAATAGGCTGTGGCTCCCATGGTGGGCCCCACCCTCCACCTACCACATTTTTGCTTAGCTCTTCACCTTGACCTACAGTGCAGATTTTTTTTTTTTTTTTCTTGTCTTTCTGAGATGGAGTCTCCCTGTGCAGTTCAGGCTGGCCTTGTAACCCAGGCTGGTCTCAAACTCTCCACCATCCTCCTGCCTGAGTCTCCCAAGTGCTGGGATTAGAGGCATGCGCCACCATGCCTGGCTTGTACTGTAGAATTTTGTAGATCAGAGAATGGAGATAATGAGGGAGGTTGCAGTTGTGTGGTACTGGCTGGGCCATCGCACAGATTCAAGCTTTTCAGTGATAAAATATTCTACAGAATATTTACTGAGCACTTGCTTTGTGCCAGACATTCTGCTGAGTGCAGAGACATACACTGTATGTGTGAAAAAAGACTTGTTTCAAACTTTGACAGGGAATGTGAAATGTACCAAGCATGCCTCATTTAAAAAATTTATTATTATTATTATTATCATTATTATTATTTTTATTTTTATTTTTATTTTTGCTTTTTGAGACAGGGTCTCACTGTGCAGTTCAGGCTGGCTTTGAGCTCACTTTTGTAGCCCAGGCTGGTCTCGAACTCACAACGATCCTCCTGCCTCAGCCTCCCAAGTGCTGGGATTACAGGCGTGCGCCACCACGCCCGGCTATTATCATTATTATCATTATTATTATTATTATTATTGTTATGGCCGGCTCAGCCTGTCCTGGGGGTGGGGCTGGTACAGCATGTGGTGCTGGGGATCGAACCTTGGTCCCTGTGATTGATTGCCTAAGCTTTCCTAAGCAGGTGCTTTGGACTGCTGAACCATCTTGCCAGCTCTGGAGTGCTTGTTTTTATAGAGCAAGGCTGTAGGGTTGCAGATGAACAGCAGCTGCCCTTGCGCTTAGGAGCTGCTTCACCACTCAGCTCTGGGTGTTGCCTAGTCCTCCCCTCTAGGTTAATGAGCTGGCGTTTCCTAAGTCACTCCTGATTGTCAGGTGAGGAGAGATCCTTGGGAGGCTTCTACCCTTCCCAACACCGGCAGCAGGAGGGGAGCAGCTGCACTCACCCCCACACATTCCTTTGGCTCTGCTCTTTCCAGAGGGGAAGGAGCCTCTCTCGATATCAACTTTTAATTCCTGTCGGTGCACAGTGAGGTGGAAGAGAGCGCTGCATGAACTCCTCCTCCTCGGTGCATTTCTGCTTTAGTTTTTGCAAGTCATTAAACTTTCCAGTTGGTCTGTAAGCCACATCACTACTGCTGGGCCTTTGAAGGAGGGCCTCATGGTACGTCTAGGAGACTAACAAAGACCATATTGCAGGCATTCACTAATAAATAATAGCTGCGCTGTGTTTGTAGACTGGACAGTTTTTAACTTTAAAGAAGAGCTTTCTTATCTATGATCTCATGTCACATGGCATGTGACTATTTTAAAACTCTCTTGGGGCATCTTGCTCCACCCAGCAAAGTCAGCTGGGTGAAGATAATGAAGACCTGCCCTGGGCTACTTGATTGGAAGCCCCTCTGGTCATGCTCTGCTTGTGTAAAAAATAAAGACAAGGGTGGAAATGTACTAATTTCCAGCTGTGCTGAGAACCCATACACTCTCAGGGCACAGAGGGTGGGGTGGGGTGGGGGTGGAGGCTGGGAGAATTCAGGCTGAATTGGGTATCTGGAAATCTCTCTTGGGACTGAGTGGTCGTGGTTCCTGTTTAGTTTATGGCTGTGACTTCTTGTGTTCGTAATTTCTTCCTGTGAATGCTTTCCCTTTCGGGATGATTTCCGCTCCCCACTCCCCCCCCCCCACCCCCCATATTCTCATCTAATCTTTTGGCTTTTCTTGTTTTCCTGAGTCTGAGTACAATGCCCACATTGTTATTTTCCTAACATTGGCCTGTGGACCGAGGAAGTGCCCTTGCTCTGGGTTTATTAAAGAGAGGCTAAGCAAAAACCAAACCAAAACAAAAACAATAAAGAACTCCAACCAAACAAACTCAAGGGAAAAATAATCCCGGATGGTGCAACTCCTCCTACCTCCCTGGCCCTGTTTACCTGAAACCTACAGCAGAGTTCCGCCTGGACAGAAAGAAGCCAGTGTGTGTCAGCTTCCCTGGAGCAAACCCTCGGAAGATTGCCTCACAATGTCCTACCGGGATATCTGAACATCTAGATATGATACACTGTAGGTGGGGGCAAATTCTTCCACCCCGATTACTCAGGGAGCAATTAGCGCCTACCTACTCTGGGATGAGCTATTTTCATTCTGTATTCTGGATGATTGTGGAAGAGCTGGTAACCCAGTTCACAATGACCAGGGGGGCCCCCGACTTCCCACCCTAGCCCTGCCCCACTGATTCTATGAAGCAGGTTCCTTTCTTCTTGTCAGGTCCTGGAGTTCTTGGAAAATGAGCCTTACCTTGCCTTGCCCTGTCCTTTTGAATAAGACCCTGCCCCGTAGTCAGCACTCGGTGAATACTAAATGAGCCCAGTGTGAAGCCCTACACTGATAATCCCAGCTCCTGAAGAGGCTGAGGCAGGAAGGTTGCAAATTGGAGACCACCTTGGACAACTTAGCTGGATCTTATCTCAAGATAACAAACTAACAAGGATTAGGTTCCATCCCCAATACTACTATCCTAACTAAATACTGAGTTTTCATTTATTTTTTATTTTAGTTTTTGACACATTATCTCAATGTGTAGCTTAGACTAACTTGAACTTACTATGTAGCCCAGGCTGGTCTTAAGCTCCTAGTGATCTCTCTGAGTGCTGGGGTTCTAGATGTGCGCCACCGTATAGGATGACTAAATTTTTTTTTTTTTTTTCATCATCTGTTTTGTGCCTCAGCTTTCTCTACATAAAATGAGAGGAACTAACTACTTCTACATACATCTTCCAGTTTTAACATTCTATGGGGCTTGGGCCAGGGAGATAGCTCAGTGGATTAAGTGCTTGCCTGGCAAGCACAAGGTCCTGAGTTCAATCCTCGGCACCACATAAGTAAACAAACAAATAAACAAGATCACGAGAAGAGGAGCGGGCAAGATGGCTCAGCAGTCTGAAGCACCTGCTTAGGCAACTACAGGGACCGCAGTTCTATTCCTGGCACCACATGCTGTGCCAGCCCCACCCCCAGGGCAGGCTGAGCTGGCCATAACATAAAACAAACAAACAAATACATAAATAATTAAAAAAACATTCTATGGGGCTCTTTGGGAAGTCATGCTAAATGATCCTTCTGTTTCCATGGCTGTGCCTAAGCAAGAGACCTCTTGATGTAATCCCTGCCTAACCTCTCCAGCCCACAAAGGCATTTCCTATGAGCCACTGGACATACTCATCATTTATAACACATATTTGTTATCTAGGGATATTGTCAAGTTGCTCTTTTTTTTTTTTTTTTTTTTTTTTTTTTTTTTTTTTTTTTTTTTTTTTTTTTTTTTTTTTTTTTTTTTTTTTTTTTTTTTTTTTTTTTTTTTTTTTTGTACTGGGACTCACTCAGGAGCTTACATTTGCCAGGCTAGTGCTTATGCCACTGAGCTATATACTCAGCTCTATTAGGGTATGCTTTTGGTTTTGTATGTATAGGTCCTATGGGTGCAATTTGGGTGAAGGCTTCCAAAGTCAAATAATATATAATATATGCAGTGAATATTTGTCAGACGATATTGTATCAAGGCATACTCCTCTGTTATCAAGAGAGGCTTGAAGAAACACAAGAATCAAGGTGAATATAAGTCGGTGGTTTGAGAAACTTGGGGTATGATGATGATGGTTTTCAAGATAGGAGATCCTGCAACTGGAATGGGCTTGGCAGAAGGACAAGAGGAAAAGGAATTTCACAAATGTGGCATTGGATAATTCCCTTTTGTTGACTCTCAAGGAAGATCAGCCATGGAAAGACTGACACTAAATCATGCTGAAGGAATAAAAAGGATGGCTGAGATACATGGAGGATGTTTAAGTTTTATAAAATTTGGTAAAAGTTGGGCCTATGAGATGGCTCAGCAGTCTAAAGCGCCTGCCTATGAAAGTTTAGGCAACTGTGGGGACCGAGGTTCGGTCCCTGGCACCACATGCTGTTCCAGCCCCACCCCTAGAGCAGGCTAAGCAGGCCATAACACAAATAAATAAATAAGGTTTAAATAAAATACAATTTAAAAAATTGGTAAAAGCCACCTTGTGATTATCCCACTCAAAATACTCCCACCTGATTTGATCATTGGTGTCATTCTCACCATTTTCTGAAGCAGTTTGGAAAGGGCTCTTTTGTGTTCTTAGAGGGTGTGATTGCAAATATAGCGAATGCTGAGTGCCATCCAAAGGAGACGCAGGCTTGTAGCAGCCTCTTGGTGTGTGTTTCATTCCTTGTCCATCTCATTGAATGGATCTGGAGCTGGGTGACTTCTGTGTGTCTCTAAAGTCAAAAGACACCAACACAGCCATGACACTGCAACTAACAATATCCTGATATCTTACTGTGGCTTAGTCCATAGTTTCTCAAACAACTAGACATAGTTTTGGAAATCCTGGTATACAGAATGTAAGAGGAGAAGCAGAGCTAGGAAGGCATCCTGGAGAATAACTTTTTTTTTTTTTTAAGTACTGGGGACTTAACCCAGACTCTGTGCATATTGTACCTGTTGTCCTGTGGAGCTGCCCACACCCCAGAATAAGGACCTGCTAGGGAGTAGGAAACTTTTTGAAAAGGAGTAAGCAGAGGAGTAGGGGAACTGTACCGTGGGCTCTACGGATGTTGGAACAACCAAGCCCATCCCTCATTAGGGAACAGCAATGAGGGCCAAGGCATACATGTTGCAGTGTTGGGGGGCTCGTTGGACAACACTGAGCTGTCAAATGCCCAGTTCCAACTGAAAGGAGAACACAACTTTATCATTTGTCCTTCTCAAAGAAATCACCCCACTAGCTAAAAATATCAGCCCTTATTAACACATCCAACAATAAGCAAGCATGCGAGAATGGCCGGCCATTCACTCTCCTACCTGCAGTGCATGGTCTTCTTAGATCTGATTCAAAGACACCACGACACTGCAACATGGAAAAAAACACTCTAAGAGAAATGAATCATACACAGAAGGTTAACTATCGCAGATAGTGTCTCTTACTTGAAGAAACCCAAGAGTAAATAGAGATGATAGGGGAGAAAAAACAAAACTAGATGTTTTGAGTGAGTTGGTCCTTTCACCCTTGCCCCTGTCTTCTAGACTACAGCGTGTCTTCAGACTTCCCTTTAATGTTTCATTTCAGTCCCAGCAGCCTCAAATTATTAAAAATTTCCCTATGGGGGCATGAAAAGCTCAGAAGGTGAGTAGTAGAGCGAAGGAAAATAGAGACACTAGATTGTGCAGTGCTGAGACACATTGATCTTATCCTTTAAGTCTTCTGAGAATAATTTTATGTGGTAATATCAATTTATCTCCAGTTGAGATTTTTTTTAACTAGTATGAATCCAATTCTTACTTTCTGATGTACTTATACTAGTAGTGTTCTCTTATCATTTACACAACATGATAAAGGCTATGTTAATTTATGTACCTAGCTGTGTAATTTCTTAGGTTACCTTTTTTTTTTTTTTTTTTTTTTTTTTTTTTTTTTTTTTTTTTTTTTTTTTTTTTTTTTTTTTTTTTTTTTTTTTTTTTTTTTCTTTTTTTTGCTTTTTGAGACAGGGTCTCTCTATGCAGTTCAGGCTGGCCTTGAGCTCACTATTGTAGCCCAGGCTGGTCTCGAACTCACACTGACCCTCCTGCCTCAGCCTCCCGAGTGCTGGGATTACAGGGGTGCGCCACCACGCCCGGCTAGGTTACCTTTCTAATAAAGCTCTGGGCATATAACTCAGTGACAGAATGCTTTTCTGGTGTGTGCAAAACCCTGGCTGCATTTGATCCTTAATACCAATTAACCAATCAGTCAGTCAATCAGTTAATCAATCAATCAATCCATCAATCATAGTCAGGTTTATCGAGGTCTAATTTACATTCAGTGAAATTCACCCTTGAGTTTGGTGAACATCTTATGGCCACATAATGAAGACCACAATAGAAGCTATTTCCTTCATCCTAAAATATTTCCTTCCTGGACATCCCTCTTCCCTCTCCCTCCCTAACTTCTCCACAGCACTCTCTAATCTGATTTCTGTACTTAGGACACTTTGCAGTTCTTGTGCTATTTTCACTGCTCTTTCTAAGAGAAATTACTCCACTGGATGGCCATCTCCACTGGTCACATCCCTTCACTGCCCAAGGTGGTATGCAGGACCTAAAAGGTACTGGGTCCATAGGTGCTGAATTAATGAATGAACCTTTTGGGTTTAAGATTTTACTGAAACATATTGGAGGCTCTCTCCTCTGATTTCCATGATGTACCATTCAAGATGAGGGCTAATTCCCATGGGAAAAACCCTATCCAGAGCCTTCATCATCTGTACAATCTTTTAAAAAATGGGAGGCTAGGAGCCGGGCGTGGTGGCTCATGCCTGTAATCCCAGCACTTGGGAGGCTGAGGCAGGAGGATTGGTGCGAGTTCGAGACCAGCCTGGGCTACAAAAGTGAGCTCAAGGCCAGCCTCAACTCCATAGTGAGACCCTGTCTCAAAAAGACAAAAAAAAAAAAAAAAAAAAAA
>PVJA010039498.1:0-19117 GCA_004027025.1 Myocastor coypus | reverse complement strand
CAGTCCCTGCAGCCACCCAAGCTTTCCTAAGCAGGAGCTTTAGACCACTGAGCCATCCTTTCGGGCCCCTGGCTTCTACTTTTCTTGACCCATCCCTTGCCTTTTACACCACATTAGTCTTTAACATCATATATATATATATATATATATATATATATATATATATATATATATATATAATTAAGTGAGAAGAATATTCATAATCCCATGACAAGATTGCCATTATTAGTTGTTTGATCAATCTTATATACCTATATGTATTAATCTAAACTGATCCGATGATGAAAATATGTAATATAACCATTGTTAAATTTAAGCAATAAAAGAATTGAGAAAAAAAAAAAAAGATTGCCATTATCATACTATTTATTTACTTGAGCCTGGTACAGACATAATCTTATACTCAGTTTTCATTCAGTATTGTGAATTTGTCTGACATTCAATGATACACATCCTAACATATATACCTTTTCTAACTTTTAGTCATTCGTGATGTCTCTAATTTTTCATTGTTAAAAATAATACTATAGGGGCCCGGCAGGATGGCTCAGTGGTCTAAACCGCCTGCTTAGGAAAGCTTGAGCAGCTGCAGGGACCGCGGTTCGATCCCCGGCACCACATGCTGCGCCAGCCCTGCCCTGAGGGCAGGCTGAGCCGGCCATAAAAATAAATAAATAAACAAACAAAAGTTCTGAAACAAGAAAAAATAATAATAATAATACTATAAGGGTTGAAGGTGTAGCTCAGTAATGGAGTGGTTGCCTTGTATTGCTAAATAGCAAAATAATTCCCCATATTTTAAACAATCAATATAAATCTAGTCTTTAGTGGGGTAGTTCAAACAAAAGGGCCAGTATGCCCACCAGACATAAGTCTAGTATATATTCATGTATAGTGTATATTGATTTTCTTCATAAACTGGGATCAGTGAAAATCTCTTCCTTCTGCCTGTCTGCCTGCCATTTTACCTTTCTTTTCAGAACCCCGAAGTTACCACAGTATACCGACAATGTAGATCATGGCCACTTTCCCATATCTGAAATCACTCCTCTGAAGAATGGAGTGATTTACCAGGGATCAGAGTCTTTTACTTTCATATTCCTCACTTTAAGCTTCCTGTTGTTTTCTTTTGCCAGAGAAACCAAACCATATATTCTGTCTCTGCTTCTTCTCTTTTCCCCCTGAGCACTATGTCAGCATTTCAGGCCCAAGCTCTGGCAAAGATAGACTTCGAAGATCCTTCTTTTCAAAGGAGTTTCCATCATAGTGCACTATCACTTTAGCTTCAAATGAATCTGTAAAATCCTAAAATGCCAAGATCTTGCTTAGATGAAGTTGGTATAAGAGCACTGCCTACAATTTGGGATATTCGAAATGGATAGTCATCGGAACACAGAGCTTTTGCATGAAAGGATTAGAAGTTGGTTCCAGTTCTCCTGTCCCCAAGTCCTTTCGCTACTCATAGGATGACAGCAAGAAGCTGTGTTAGGGCCCAGCAAGATGGCTCAGCACCTGCTTAAGCAAGCTTAGGCAACTACAGGGACCGAGGTTCAATCCCCAGCACTACATGCTGCATCAGCCCCACCCCCAGGGCAGGCTGAGCTGGCCATAATATATATATATATATATTATATATATATATATATAATATATATATGTGTGTGTATATATATACATACATATATATATATGTATGTATATATATACACACACACATATATATATATATATATTAAAAAAGAAGCTGTGTTAGATTAACTCTTGAGTTATTATATTATATTATATTATATTATATATTATATTGGCATATTATATTTGGCATATTATATTTCTTTTTAAAGATTTTATTCTTGACAGTATAATGTGTATTCTATTTTTTCAAAGACTTTACTTTTCACAGAATATAAGTTATCTACCTGTCTGGTTGGCAGTGAAAAACCTGGACAGAAATCTATAAGCAGGAGAGGTGACCTGAAATCTTGGAGATGAAAGTTGTTTAAGATAAGAACCAAATGATGTCTGCAATTCTGTACTCCCATATGTTACACAGATATAGTCATGGGTGGTTATGTCCCAAAGAATGAGCCTGGGTAGAGAACCTCAGGGTGACACAGTGAGCTACTGTGCCTCAGCTGTCCTCCACAGCTCCTCCACAGCAAACCAAATCTGATCATTATGCTGGCTTTCAAAGCACAGAAAAGACAGGCTTTTCAGATAATAGTAAAGCTGCCCTGATTAGACAAATAAGCAGACTAAATGCAAGTCTTTCTTTGGAAGATTGTTTCACAGTGAGCATTCATTATAAAAACTATGCATTCTTCTGAAATTCACATATAAAGAGGCATAGGAAAGAAACAGTCTAGATCTGCCTAGGATCATGGTTTTATAATGTTTTCAATTACTAAGAAATAGATATAAAAACCTACAAGGCAACAAGTCATAATCCCAGACAATTTAAGAAGTCCCAATGTAAGTGTCTTTATATCTGTGCGTGCGTGCGTGCATGTGTGTGTGTGTGTGTGTAGGCACACATGTGTAGGAAGATAGGTAGTTATCTTCATAGAAAGTGCTCTTTTTAAAAATATAATCCTAAAGATGAAAGAGAGGTTAAAGTGAGGATAAGCTAAGACTAAAGGATTTCTCTTAAGCTTCTAAATACCCATATAATTTATCAGATAGTTACCATGCCCATAAGCCTGGACTTGTGCAGACCCTTAAGAGTATAGCAAGTAATGCCCATAAAGAGATGAAGGAACTTATCAATTTACTTTAATTCAAAGGTATTGTTTATCTAATTGTTAAGATGCCTGTGTAACGTTCTTTTATTCACTTTTTTCTTAATTCTTTCTAAAAATAAAACATAAGTAAAATAATTTTTAAAAAATAAAGCACTCCTTGATTTATGCACTAATTACTAATGTTCTGTTTGAATAGTGCCACCTCTTTAATATTGACCCCAGGATGTTTCAATTGTTTTCCTTCTCTGCAAATTTGGATTTGTCCTTTTGAAATTTTTGCCTTTACCACTTTAAGTATTTTAACTACCATAGCCACTACAGGACTATACTTAGGACTATATTAGGACTGTATTTTAATGTATTACAAAATCTGTTACCCAAAGGTCAGTCTTTATTCAACAAATATTTTTCATTGAAGGAGAGCACGTATTTCTCCATAATCTGACCCAATAGTGTACTTTAGGGAAGTGATAAAGGTGATAAAATTTAAATATATAGGAAAGTCACTTTTCATTTATCATTCTTGAGAAAGAAACTTTCCTTAAATATAGTATTATCTTCCCCTCTGTCTTTCTCAAAATCCACCTTAGATAAGAAATAACAATCTCTTTATAAGTGAGGGGCAAGGGAATAAATAAAATCAATGAATCAAATCAATTGATGCAGTAGCTCTATTAAGCTCTGGATCTCTTTTAAAATCCAAAGCAATATTTTTTCAATGTACAATTAGTAACATTTATTGACAGACAAAAACTACTCATCTTACCTTTCAAAAACAATTTCCCAGCTAACAATACTGTCTATTCCATACCTCCTCTAATAATTCAGTTCTCTTATACCCTGAATTATTAGAGTAATTATACAGTAATCACAGATATGAAATCATAGCACACAAAATTCTGCACAGGGTAATTTCCAGGTTTGAATACTTTGAGATTTTTATCTAACTGATATAGGGTTTTGAACTTATTATTGCATGATAATAATTGAATTTTCCATCAGTGAATACTCTGGGGTATTACTTAAAATTTTCAAACTTTAGTGCATTTCCTGTTATTAAAAATATAATAAATGGACAATAAATCGAGCACCCTCTAAACATGGAAGAGTTCCAAACCTTTGGCAAATTAGTGTGACATCAATTTCTGTAGGCACTACACAAGCCATCGTAATACACACCAGGGATTCAAACTCCATGGACAAGTGAAACTTCGTTCTTGAGTCTCAAATAAATTAATGCCAAGGCAAAGATGTCTGGGGTGTCTGATAAGCTGCCTGAAACTTAGCTTCCAGAAATACCTGATTAAATTTTTTTCACTTCCCTGAGCAAATGCTCAAAGCAAAACATAACCATAATCTCCTCACTTTAGAGATTGTCTAGGTGAGGTGCTACCTATAAATAAAGAAAAACTGTATAGATAAGTAACTGTTTCACTTATAAATGTCTTTTAAAATGTCAGCCAAGCATGGTAGTGCATACCTGTAATCCTAGCATTCTGGAGGCTGAGGCAGGAGATGATCATTGAAAGTTCAAGACCAGCCTGGAATACAACTGGAGCTCAAGGTTAGCCTAAACTGTGTAGCAATACCCCATCTCAAAAAGGATCAAAAATAAAAAATAAAAATGTTATGACTATTTAAAGAGAACATAATAATAATGCACCATATAATTTACTTAAGGATAAATATTGCACAAGGGATACATTTATATAAGGATAATATTAATGAAAAGATGAAGAGAAAAAATGTACAATTGGAGGATTTTTATACTTGAGTGTAGTAGTGTAATCCTAAAATTCTTTGTTTTTTTTTTAATGTATTGGCTTGTTACAGGATCTCACTACACAGCTTGGACTCATAGTGATCCTGTTTCAGCCTTCCCTGATTCTAGGCATACATCACATGACAGGACTCTGACCAGCTCAGCCCAGGGCTGGTATGGCATGTGCTGCCAAGAATCGAACCGTAGTCCCTGAGTTTGTTTAAGCTTGCCTGAGCAGGCTCTTTAGTCCACTGAGCTATCTTGCAGCTCAATCCTAGCATTCTGAGAATCTAAAGAAGAAAGATCACATGTTTAGGGTAATAACTCAGTGGCACCTGACTGGAAAATGTAAAGTCCTGAGTTTGATCCCAGGTACAAAAAAGAAAAAGAAAAACAGAAAGAAAGAAAGAAAGAAAGAAAGAAAGAAAGAAAGAAAGAAAGAAAGAAAGAACGAACGAAAGAAAGAAAGAAAGAAAGAAAGAAAGAAAGAAAGAGGGGCTGGGGAGATAGCTCCGAGGCACAAGTGCCTGCTGGGCAAGTGCAAGGTCATGAGTTCGAACCCTGGTCCCACAAAAAAAAAAAAAAGAAAGAAAGAGAGAGAGAGAGAAAAGAAAGGAAGGAAAGATAGAAATACCACAAATTGATGCCCAACCTGACCAACTTTGAAACTTAGTCAGATCCATCCCACATATAAATGGGTAGGAGTGTAGCTCACTTTGGAGGCCATGGTTTCAATTCCCAAAACTGCAAAAGGACAGAGAGGAGAGACAGAAGCACAGAAACAGAGACAGAGGGAAAGGAAGAGTGGAAGACATGTTGGTTCCCTGAAGTAGGCAATGGCAAAATATTATTTGGAGCATACTCATTTTAAAATATATTTTTATTTCTACACTTTTTTATTTTAATTTTTATTACTTTTAATAAGAGATAACAATATGAGAGTCTCAAAACTTGTCAGTAGCACATTCGCAATAGTTGAGATACTGCATATTGTTGTCCTCACAGACATTATACAGAGCACAAGGTACACATGTGACAAATTTTCTAATCAATATTGGTTGCGAAGGGAAAAAAAAGAAAAGAAGAAAAAGCTTTTTTCTCTTTGAGCTAGGAGGAAGTACTTTATATATGGTCCAATGTTTCATAATTGCAGTGGGTTACTGGTGAAACTGGCAATGTTGATTTAAGCCTCTTACAGCTCACCATACTAATCTAGCTATGCATTTTATGCCTCATAATTAAGCTTTTCTGTTGGGTGATCAAGTGTAAGCCAAAGCAAGACCTATCTAAAAAAACTTTCATCATTTTTACTTTACAGGGTCAAATCTCCTCAGGATTAGCTTTGGAACTATATGCAGTGCTTTGTAGAACTTTTGTCAGTGTCAGCCATCGGGATGAGTCACAGCCATTGCTTGACCAGTTTGCTCTCTGTGAAAGCCTAAGAGAACGTTTTCTCCCCAAGTGACTCTCCCTAGGCACACTATACTTCACTTATCCCTTTCCTCTGAGGTCCCATAATCTCCTTGACCAGAAAATTTGGGAAACCCCTGAGTTGTAGGATGTTACAGCACAGGTTCTCTCATGTCCTGAGTCCTCACTGACCTTGAGGGGCTAGAGCCAAAATGATGGCTATCCTCGTAGCCCTTCTTTTTCTCCAATTTTTGATCTGTTAGCTTACATTCTCAACCCTCCAGCCGAAAAGCTTCGTGATACAATTACTTCATAACATAGGTAATTGAGCTCAACCTCACTGCCTTTCTAAATATCATTTAGATAGCTTGACATTGGTATTTTCCTTCAATCATTGATATTCTAACAAATCTCTACAGATTGTGATAAAAGCAGTTACACATTTTTACACAGACCTTTAGAAATCTAAGGATGTACAAAATTGTAGCCTGTCAAGTCTATGGTGTTTTACCTAGTCTCTTATTCTCAATTAATATCCTTTTTTATCTTTTTGTTAACCAATCATTTACTTGAAAGAGAGTATAGCAGTAACTGAGTTTACAATAGAAGCAGCACACATGTGGAAGCCCCGAATGACACACATTCCAAGTGTAGTTTTAGTGTTGCTTCAAAAATCTTTGATTTCTATTCAGCCATGTTATGCCTTTCCATTTTTATTTCTTCTTTAGATTTCTTATACTAGGGAGACTATACAATATTTACAAATGTAGGTCGGTTTATTTCACTTATGAGTATATGCTCAGTATACGTCCATTTATATATGAAGTCTTCCAGTTTATCATTCTTTATAGCTGAGTAATATTCCATTGTATAAAAATACCACATCTTTTTTAACCATTCTTCAAATGATGGGCATTTTGGTTGTTTCCAAGATTTGACTATTACAAATCTGGCTGCTATAAACATAGGTGCACAGATATCACTATGGTATGATGTTTTCAGTTCTTCTGGGAAAATTCCCAGTAGGGGGATTTCCAGTTCTAGTTTTTTAAGGAGCCTCCACACTGCTTCCCATAATAGCTGCACCAATCTACATTCCCACCAGCAGTGGAGAAGGGTTCCTTTTTCTCCGCAGCCTCTCCAGCATTTGTTGCTGATTGATTTCTTTATGATGGCCATTCTTTCTGGGGTGAGATGGTATCTAAGTGTTGTTTTAATTTGCATTTCACGGATGACTAGCGATGTGGAGCATTTCTTCATGTATTTATATGCTAAAAATATATATTTTAAGTCCTAGAGCACGAGCTAGAATAAAGTGATATGACTAACAACAGGAAATTAGATAAAAGATTAAAAAGTGATCTATATAAAGAAAAAAGAACATAAATGTTTAAAAAGCACAACATTAGATTTAAATCCAACTATATCAATAATTACATAAAGTATAAATGGTCCAATTTGAATACAAAATAACAATTTTTTTCAAAATAACAAATTTTAATACCTAAAATAAAAACACAAATAGTACAGCATAAAATGGGCCAAGACTAGAGGTTTTCACTTAGCAGCATAGAATGTATTTCATGTATTTGAGGCCCTAAGTTCAATTCCAAGCATTAAAAAAAAAAAAGAAAAAAGGCAAAGAATCTGAATAAACATTCCTCCAAAGAAAATATACAAAGGGCTAATATACCCATAAAAAGGTGTTCAACATAGCCTTCAGGAAAACCACAAATCATAACCATAATGAGATAACACTTGATAGCCACAAGGATAGTTATAATTAAAATGACAGACAATAACAACTGTCAGAAAGAATTACAGAAATTAGAACCCTCATATGTTACTGATAAAATTGTAAAATGGTGAAATTTCATGGTGGCACACACTCGTAATTCCAGTACTTGCGATTTGAGATAGGAAGATCACTATGAGTCCTAGATCAGTCTGGGGGTTACAAGATGAATACATGGCCAGCCCTAACTGTGTAGTGAGACTCTGCCTCAAAAAATAAAATAAAAATAAAAAACAATTTAGTAATTCTTCAAAATGTTAAGCACGAGGTTACCAATACTCAAGAATGCCACTATGTTCCCACAACAATGTGCACACAAATATTCATGGAACTATTATTCATATTAGCCAGAAAAGTAAAAGCAACCAAAATGACTACCACTTGATGACCTGATAAGTGAAATATGATATAGCCATAAAATAGAATGTTTTTCAGTAATAAGAAATACAGTACTAGCCGGGTGTGGTGGCACATGCCTGTAATCCCAGCATTTGGGAGGCTGAGGCAGGAGGATCAGTGCGAGTTCGAGACCAGCCTGGGCTACAAAAGTGAGCTCAAGGCCAGCCTGAACTGCATAGTGAGACCTTGTCTCAAAAAGACAAAAAAAAGAAATACAGTACTGATACATGCTGCAGAAAAGGAAGAGCCTTGCAAACATCATGTTAATTAAAAGAAGAATAAGAAATATTCAACTGTGTCATATACATATACCAAATACCCACAGTGAAAGTATTTATTATGTGTAGAAGACATATACTAATATATATAAATTAATTTTTTATAAAGGTGTCTTAGTTACTTTTCTATCATTGCTGGGACAAATACCCGACACTCAAAATGAAGGAAGGAAAGATTTATTTAGCTCACAGTTCGTGGAGGTTTCAGTCCATATTCGGCTAGCCCAAGGCTGAGTGGAACAGGGCAGAAAGCATCCAGTTCATGGTGGCAGAACAGCAACAAAATGGTGGCAGAGGTAGCCAACCAAACAGGGCAGCAGAGAGCAACAGTTCTAGTCTGTCTCTCTGTCTCTCTTTATATTCCTATCAGGCTCTCTGCCTTAGGGTATCCACCCTAGACCACACCCATAGTCCCAGCCTACTCAGACTGATAATCCCATCAGTACTAAAACACATAATCCCAGTGACGCGTGAGTCAAGTCTCAATCTATAGAAGTTCCCGCCCAATGACTACATGAGGCTTTGGAGGGACAATTAGACATAAACCATAACAAAGAAAGAAAGAAAGAAAGAAAGGAAGAAAGGAAGGAAGAAAGAAAGAAAGAAAGAAAAGAAACCGTTAGTATGTCTCATGGATCTAGAAAAAGCATTCTTAAAATTCATCTGGAATTCATTTCTTTTTTTTTAAATGTATCAGTTATTTATAGGTTGTCAGTAAGAAATTTAGAACACAAATTTATGAGGACAAATTCCATTTGTCAGAGCAAAAACTGATCACAGGTAGGCCCAGAGCTGAGGAACAGCTTAGATTTTTTCTAAAATACGTGAGTCTACCACTTTCTGATCCACTTGGTGCTACTCTGAAATCTGGTATTTCTCTTTCTCGGTGTTGAACATCTCACCCTCCTGGTGTGGGGATTTCCACAGCTTCTTCTTCTTGAAGTAAGCATCAGTGAGATGTTTGGGTATTTTCACTTTGCTGATATCAACTTTTGTAGATGTGACAATGACAAATTTCTGGTGTGTTCTTCATGGAGGAACACAATTAAGACTAAGAAGCCCAGTCACAAGTAGCAAGGCATTGGCCAACTGCTTCAGGAAGACCATTCTCTTGCCTCTGTGACACCCAGTGAGGATGATTAAGGTGGTGCCAGGAGATGCTAGCCCAAAGTTTCCTCACATGCTGACTGAAGGGCTTCTTGCTGTGGCTTCAGGGTTTTTGGGGCACATCTTCAGTAGCGTTTTATCTAGGCATTTTTCAAAGTTTAACCACTTGGGTATCTCTATTCTTTTCCCTACTGAATGGCTTTGTGATCATAGCAAGAATGTTCTCCTTTTTCTTCTCAACCTTTGATTAAGAAGCTGTGTACTTTCTCTTGTACAAAGCCTTTCTCGAATACATAGCAGATTGGGAGTATCTAAGAATTCCTCTAACTAGGACAGGATTTTGGCTGAAATGGGGCTGCCTCTTCATGGACTTTTTTGCCTTCACCTTACCCTTTTTACCAGTACCACTGGAAGCAGCATTCTTCACTTCAGGTTTCTTCTCTTTAGCTTCTGACTTCTGAGTTTTTTCACCCATCATCTTGCAAGATGGAAAAGAGCTGGAATTCATTTGTCAGACCTAAAATAACAAAAGCAATCCTGAGCAACAAAGAAAAGGCAAAAGGCATTACAATCCCTGACTTAAAATTATACTACAGAGCTACAGTGATAAATCAGCATGGCAATGGTAAAAAATAGGCCTCAAGATCAATGGAACAGATTAAAAGATGAAAACACAACCACAAACACGCTCAACAACATTTCTTTGACAAATGGGCCAAACATGTTCACTGGAAGAAAGACAACATCGTTAATAAATGGTGCTGGAAAAACTGGCTTTCCACATGCCAACAGCTAAAATTACATGTGTGTCTATCACCATGCAATAAACTAAAGTTAAAATGGATCATAGATTCAAATACTAAAATAGAAACACTAAATCTACTGGAAAACAGAGTAGGTAGAAATCTTGAAGACATATGGGGTATGTAGAGCTCATGAACAAAAAAAAACTGCACAAAAAATACTTCAAAGAATCAATAACTAGAATCTTCTTAAAAAGTTTCTGCATCTCAAAAGAAATTTTCAAGAGAATGCAATGAAAATCCATGGATTAAGAAAAAAAATTAACTTACTGTCCCTCTGACAAAGGACTTCTATCTAGAATATATAATTTTAAAAATCAGGTCCCTGAATTCCAAAGACCTACTCCAAAGGTAGGCATCTGATATGAATATATACTTCTTAGATGAAGAAATATAAATGGCAAATAAATATATGAAAGAATGTTCAACAGAATTGTTCATTAGAGAAATTCAAATTAAAACAGCACTGAGATACCATCTCATCTCAGAAAGGGTGGCTATCATCAAGTTGTCAACAAAGGTAGGCTCTTCTTCTGAGCTATCAGAGGAAGAGCAAGAGGATGAAGAAGGAGGAGGAGGAAAGAGGAGAAGGAAGAAGGAGGAGGAAAAGGAGGAGGAAGAAGTGGAGGAGGAGAAGGACGAAAAGAAGAAGAAGAAGAAGAAGAAGAAGAAGAACAACAACAACAACAACAACAACAAGAACAACAAGAACAACAAGAACAAGAACAAGAACAAGAATTATTTGTAAGAAAATGGATGCACCTTTAAGACAATAATGTTAAGTCAGGAGTAATGGGGTACATTTGTTGTTCCAGAAATCAGAAAGTTGAAGCAGGAGGATCCCTGTGAGTTTGGAGTCAGCCTGGGCTATGAAGTGAGTCAAGCCCAATCTTAACTGTACAGTGTAATTCTGTTCAGAAAAGCATAGCGTTAAGTGAAATAAACTAGACACAAAAGCTTAAAGTCACATGATTGTTCTTATATAAAAAATGTAAGTATAAGTAATTTGAACAGCAAAATAAAAGGTTACAGGGAGATAGATATTTTCCAGGGCAAGAGACAAAGAGATGGAAGGACAAAGGAAAGAAGAAGGAAAAGGGACATTAAAAGAATTAGGACATGTTGTGTACCTGTCTGTACCCAATCACATGATGAGTGTAATCACTGTGTATTACAAATATGTTCTAATAAACAATTTCAGAAAATTAAAGCTCTTTAGTGAAAAATAAACATAAAATGAGATCATGAAAGGTATAATCCATGAGCATGAAAACTAATCAGTGGTATTAAGAAAATAGACTAGAAAAAAAATCAGATTCTCAGTTCATAAATGGAAGGAAGTTCCAAAGTACAGCAAGCCGGGTGACACTGGAGAGCAGTATGCTAAGCAAAATAAAGCAACTGTAGGGGCCAGGGAGATAGCTCCATGATACAAGTGCCTGCCTGGCAAATGCAAGGTCATGAGTTCAGACCCTGGTCCTGCAGATAGAAAGAAAGAAGGAAAGAAAGAAAGAAAGAAAGAAAGAAAGAAAGAAAGAAAGAAAGAAAGAAAGAAAGAAAGAAAGAAAGAAAGAAAGAAAGCAACTGTAAAAGGAATTCTCCATCAAGTGTTTAGAGTAGTCTGACTAAGACAGAAGGGAACGGAGGTTGCAAGGAGCCTGCACAAGATGAGGATAAACTTTGCTGTCTCATGGGTATGGAGCTTCCTTCTCTTTAGCAAATTGAAGAGTTCTGATTATTAGATGCACAACAAGGAGAGTGTACTTACTATAGAAATATGAGAACTATATATTTATACATGCTTAACATGTTTTATTTCTTGTTGTGTATATTTTACTACAATAAGGAAAAAAGAATATTAGTATCATTTTTGTGAGAGAAAAAAATCAGACTCTCAAAAAATGTATAAGATTATAACAAAAGAGCTAACATTCATATTAGTGGAGGTCCAGAATAAGAGAAGAGAGAGTGGTACTGAAGAATCACTTAAGGAAATAAGCAGTGAAAACTTTCCAATTCTGTTAAACTACATAGGCAAAAGTATTTGGCTATTATCGTGATGACAGTTACTAAAATATACTGGGGGAGGAGAGAAGCGTGGTTGGGAGGTGGGGAACTCACAGGAACACATCTTGGTATCTTTACACCTCATGACAATAGTAAACAGGCAACTCTAGGAATCAAGATCTGAATTGGGCCTGGTATCCAGGAGTGTAGGCCCTGTGGACACAAAGGTCATCCAGTGAGCAAGGAATGGAGATCAGTGGGAGTGCTGAATGAGAACATAGAGGAATCCAGAATGAATGACAAAGATATCAGTGAGGAATAACATTTATGATCTTGGGACCAACTGCAGTAGCAAGAATGTATTTTAGAGAAATTGTCACCACTTTGAGGTTAATGTAATGTGAGACACATGTGTATCAAAGCAGTGTGTGCTAGATAGGTTTGGTCCATGGGCAAGCAGGTAGCCTTGGGGACCTCCTCTCCTGTGCTGGTTTATCTGGAAGGTGTTCTGAGGGTGTCTTATGAAAGGCTTGATTTTACCTGCTGTTTTGTGAAAAATACCTTTCTTATGGAATACATACTAGAACCAGTCCATTGGTGTCCATAGTATGGGAAAATAGAATTAACTGAAAGTGTGTTCATTTCGGTAGCTTTAGTGGTATAAATGAGGGTCACCATTTCAGTCTCTTAAGGGAACTTCATGAAGCCAGTTCTGATTTTCTTACCTGCAGCTGTTAACCAGAGTCTTCCCTACTCAGAACTGCATCAGTGCTTCTTTGCAATGGGCTTGCCGCAATAGCAGAGGTGTAGTGAAAACTACCACTAAATCAAAGCCAACATGGGAAAGGAAAAGACTCACATTAACATTATCATCAGACAGATAGACTCCAGCAAGTCCACCACCACTGGCCATCTGATCTACAAATGTGGTGGCATCGACAAAAGAACCACTAAAACATTTGAGAAGGAGACTGCTGAGATGGGAAAGCATTCCTTCAAGTAAGCCTGGGTCTTGGACAAGCTGAAAGCTGAGCATGAGCGTGGTATCACCATTGACATCTCCCTGTGGAAATTCGAGACCAGCAAGTATTATGTGACCATCACTGATGTCCCTAGACACAGAGACTTCATCAAAAACATGATTATAGGCACATCTCAGGCTGACTGTGCTATCCTGATTTGTGCTGCTGGTGTCCATGTATCTGAAGCTGGTATCTCCAAGAACAGGCACCCTGTGAGCATGCCCTTCTGGCTTACACACTTGGTGTGAAACAATTAATTGTCAGTGTTAACAAAATGGATTCCATGGGGCCACCCTACAGCCAGAAGAGATACGAAGAAATTGTTAAGGAAGTCAGCACCTACATTAAGAGAATTGGTTACAACCCTGATGTTGTAGCTTTTGTGCCAATTTCTGGTTGGAATAGTAACAACATGCTGCTAACCTGCCTTGGTTCAAAAGATGGAAGGTCACCTGTAAAGATGGCAATGCCAGCAGAACCACCCTGCTTGAAGCTTTGGATTGCATCCTTCCACCCACTCACCCAACTGACAAGCCTTTGCAGCTGCCCTTCCAGGATGTCTACAAAATTGGTGGTATTGGCACTGTCCCTGTAAGCTGAGTGGAGACTGGGGTTCTCAAACCCAGCATAGTGGTCACCTTTGCTCCAGGCAATGTCATAACTGAAGTCGTCTGTTGAAATGCACCATGAAGCTTTGAGTAAAGTTCTTCCTGGGGACAATGTGGGCTTCAACATTAAGAACTTGTCTATCAAAGATGTCTGCTGTGGCAAAGTTGCCTGTGACAGTAAAAATGACCCACCAATGGAAGCAGCTGGTTTCACTGCTCAGGTGATTATCCTGAACCATTCTGGCCAGATCAGTGCTGGCTATGCCCCTGTCCTGGATTGTCACACAGCTCACATTGTTTGTAAGTTTTCTGAGCTGAAAGAAAAGATTGGTCCCCGGTCTGGTAAGAAGCTGGAAGATGGGCCCAAGTTTTTGAAATCTAGTGATGCTGCTATTGTTGACATGGTTCCAGGCAAGCCCATGTGTGTCGAGAGCTTCTCTGACTTCCCATCTCTGGGTCAATTCACTGTTTGCGATACGAGACAAACAGTTGCGAGTATCATCAAAGCTGTGGACAAGAAGGCTGCTGGAGCTGGCAAGGTCTCCAAGTCTGCCCAGAAAGCTCAGAAGGCTAAATAAATATTACCCCTAACACCTGCCAGCCCAGTCTTACTCAGTGGTAGAAGACCAGTCTCAGAACTGTTTCTCCCAATTGGCCATTTAAGTTTCATAGTGAAAGACTGGTTGATGATAACAATGCAGCATAAAACCTTCAGAAGAAAAGGAGAATGTTTTGTGGGCCATTTTTTTGTGGGGAGTTTTTAAGTTATTAGTTTTTAAAACCAATACTTTTTAATGGAAACAACTTGACCAAAATCTGTCACAGAATTTTGGGACCCATTAAAACAAACTTTAATGAGAAAAAAAAAAAAAAAAAAACTGCATCAGCAACTCAGGTGCTGCCCATGCACTGTGAATGAGAACTTTCCTGTTAGCTAGGTGGCCACACCCTCAGGAAGCATGGGGGTGGGCAGAAATGACCCACTGGTTTTATAGTAACTCATTGAAAGCTGCAACTCCAGGCTCTTCTAATTGCTATATTGTGACCACTGGCCTACCTTATTCAAAATCTGCAATCACCTCGGATCATCCAGGGTGTAGCTCCTTGAGCTATTCACCGATATGAGCTGTAACCCAGAAACAATGAAAAATGCAGTGGATTTATATTTTTCACTTTTACAAGGTTTCATACATTCTGCAGATGAATCTACACAGGAAAGCAAGTTACAATATATTCAGAATTTCAAGCGAACTGAGAGGGAACCAGGGAGATAATTCAGTGGCATAAGTACCTACCTGGCAAGCACAAGGTCCTAAGTTGGATCCCCTACACACACACACACACACACACACACGTTAAATTCCCCAAGTGGACTGATACACTACAAGGACAGGTTCCAAGGATTCTCTTTCTGAATTAAGTTCCATGAAATTTAATGTAGCTTTATGGTACACCAAATATGCTTCAAGACTAGCTGGCAAGGAAAACCTAACAGAAGATGAAGCAAAAGGGGTCCACCAAAGCCTAAAAATTGCAGCTGGGATTTTTAAGCACTTGAAGGAAAGTCAAATCCTGAAACTTATCACACCTGTGGAGAGGGAAAGGGACCCAGCTCCTAGAAAAATATGTCCTCCAACGTAAGGTAGAAACTCAGGAAGTGGCTATTGCCAGAGCCATTGAGCCCAAACTCGCTTCAGGGCTGGCCACTGCACTAGCATGCTAACTGGCCAATTTCTACCAAAGAGATGATCATATTTTATCCAGTTTTGTGCCTGCATATTCTGCTAAATGGAGAAAATGTCTTCACTTTCAGTTTCTACATAACTTATGCATACTATTGCCAAGGCCAGATGCTACTGGCTGGAGACAAGTGCCACGAAGCCATCAGGAACTCTCCAGAAAGCAGAAAAATTATATGCCAAGGCTGGAACACCTGTCTTCTAGAAGTTTGGAAGATTGGTAAAGAACATTCTGGACAAGTGCCAGAGGGAGAATGGCCTCTTTTACTTTCAAAAAATCCTAACGGAAGCTCCACAACTGGAACTCAAAGCAAATTATGTGCTGATAGGGCTTGTGCCTTTCAAGTTTCCTCCTATGGGTGCTCAGTAAAGACCAGAAGCACTGGCTGCCTTCAGGGTTTTTTTGTTTGTTTGTGTGTTTTTTGCATTTCTTAGGGAAGGATCTACAGGGTGTTCAGGGCTTCACTACTAGATCAGACTTGTAAGGGGGCCTGCAGCTTATCTCCATTCTTTAAGCGTGCCTGCTCAAGCAAATGCCATCAGGCACAGGGGACCAGTGTTCAATCCCCAGCTCTACATGCCTTACCCAACCTACCCTTAAGGCAGCCTGAGCCAGGAAAGGAAAATCCTAGATCAGACTCATGGTGATCCATCTGTTTACAGCCTCCCAAGAGCTGGCATTACAGGCACACACACCTCGCCAAGTCTTGGCGCACCGTGGGGGCAGGGCCAACACAGCAGGCCCAGGGACGTACCCCAAGGTCCTGTGCCTGCTGTCAGGTACTTTAATCCACTGAGCTATTTGCCTTTGACCTCACCAAGAGACCTAAGGATGACAGTGCCAAAGCCACGCAAGAAGAAGTGAAACCTGTGAAAGAACCAGACATCAAGCCCCAGGACACTGGTTGCTACATCTTCTAAAAAGCTGTGGCACTCGATTTTTCTGAGTGCATAGAAAAAACCATAGAGTGTCAGTCCCTGCTTCTGAAAATGACTGGTACTCTGCAGAGGAATCATGCATTCAGCAAGCATTCGCCTTCAGTTACTTGTTCTTAACTTTCAGTGTAGTGAGAATGGTTTCTCTCCCTGTTCCCAGATGCCCTCTGCTCACAACGCCCAAAGATTCAGACACACTGAGATAGCGTGTTTGGGCCTGGGTCCTTTTGAACACTGGGTAATAAGTTTCAAGCTAATGAGTCATAGGCCTGAATGATGTGTTTTCAGGCAGATTTTTCTACACAAAAACCTTTATTTTCCTTCTTACCTGATACTAAAAGAATGACAAGAATCAGTTTTTTTTTTTTTAATTTTTTTTTATTTATTATTATTTTTTTCTTGTTTCAGAACCTTTGTTTGCTTATTCACTCATTTTCACGGCCGGCTCAGCCTGCCCCGAGGGCAGGGCTGGTGCAGCATGTGGTGCCAGGGATCGAACCACGGTCCCTGAAGCCGCCCAAGCTTTCCCAAGCAGGCGCTTTAGACCACTGAGCCATCCCGCCAGGCCCCAAGAATCAGTTTTGAAGAGAGACAGACTACTGTGTTCATTGTAGACAGGACTTATATTCTGAGGTTTTTGTCTTTTCTAGTGGGGGAAAAAGTCACTTGTAGTGCTCTGCAGACCTTCACACTAGGGCATTTTATGTGTTAGGGCCTATAATTTACTTGAGCCATCAGTATATCTTGGTCAAGACCTATAAACCTCTACCTACTTTGTTTCACTCAGTCTTAATGAGTGAGATTTTTAGAGAACTTAGAGATTTTTACAAATCCCTTTTCTAATGCATTTTTTACTTAGAGGTTAAAACTTTGCAACAGCATTTGATGTTTCTTTGTCAGGGAAGATAAGCCAGGCATGGTGGTGCACACCTGTAATCCCAAAACTTGGAAGGCTGAGACAGGAAGATCAGTGTGAGTTCGAGACCAGCCTGGCCTACAAAAGTGAGCTCAAGACCAGCCTGAACTGCATAGTGAGACCCTGTCTCAAAAAGACAAAAAAAAAAAAAAGAAAGAAAAGAAAAGGAAGTAGAAGATAGAATGGGAGATGTTTTTGAAGAAATCAAACATTCCATGACATAAAGATCAAACTTAGGTTGTCCTGAATTACACTGGTAACTATTTTCTTTAAAAAGTCTTAGGAGAGCTGGGGAGATATATCAGACAGGAGATAGTGGTCTGGAAAACACAAGGACCTGAGTTGGATCCCTACAACTGCATGCCATGCCGTGTCAGCCCCATGCCAAGCCAGCCCCAAAACCAGGTGTGGTAGTGCATGCCCGTAATCCCAGTGAGTCCAAGCTGTGTAGTGAGACCCTATCCCAAATAAAGAACTAAACAAACAAAAGTCTTAGTAAAATGCCCTGTTCTTTCATTTAAAAAAAGAAGTGTGAGGGCAGGCAAAAGCTATCAGGGCCCTCACACACCCCTAACTCACTGCATGAGTTTTAGCACAATGGCCCAAAATCTGTCAGCACTTGCAACTTTGCCTGACAGGTACTCTGACAAGTGGCACTTTTTTTGTCAATGTCTGTAGTTGACCCTAAATATCTGAAATGTATGCCTTGGGTGAGCAGCACAAGCAATTACAGATAAAAGTTGGTAAATGCAACTAGACATCATGACATGCCAATAATTCTAACCACTTGGGAGGCTTAAGTGGTACAATCCCTTGAAGTCAGGAGGTCAAGACCAAATTGGACAACATAGAGAGACCCCATGTGAGGAAAAAAGATTTGATAAACTCAATGCTCCTCTGCAATGTTCATCTACACTGTGTCAGACTGGATCTGAGTGACTCATACAATACAGCAGAAGTGATGGCATGACATTACTGAGGCTAAACAATGACAGGTAATTCATTCTGAATCTCTCTCTCTCTTCCCTTCCTTTCCACCTTCTGCCCCTTTTTTCCTCTTTTTCTCTCTCCCCCTCCTGCCCTCTGTTCCTCTCCCTTTCCACTTTCCTCCCTCCCACCTTCCCTTCCTCTCTAGTTTACTTTCTTTCTGAAAAACCAGCCAAGCCACTCTAAAGATGCTCCCATAATACGGAGCTAAGGCCTATAGTTATGTGAATGACTCTCCTTGGATGCCCACTCCCCATCCCAGTGAAGCCTTTAAATGATTTCGACTTGATCAAAACTTTATAAAATGAGTCTGAGCTGGGCCGGGGCCCAGCTTATCACTAGAGCATATGCTTTGCACATGGCAGGCACTAGTTTTAATCCTCAGCAATTCCCCCCCAAAAAAATGTTTTGAGGGCCCGGCGGGATGGCTCGGTGGTCTAAAGCGCCTGCTTGGGAAACCTTGGGCAGCTTCAGGGACCACAGTTCGATCCCCGGCACCACATGCTGCGCCAGCCCTGCCCT
Source organism: Myocastor coypus (assembly GCA_004027025.1). NCBI lineage: Eukaryota > Metazoa > Chordata > Mammalia > Rodentia > Myocastoridae > Myocastor > Myocastor coypus. Next base: position 88 of record PVJA010039498.1, on the reverse strand, counting down.
CGGGGCGGGCTGAGCCGGCCATAAAAATGAGTGAATAAACAAATAAAGGTTCTGAAACAAGAAAAAAATAAATAAATAAAATAAAAAA
>PVJA010039497.1:0-19119 GCA_004027025.1 Myocastor coypus | reverse complement strand
CAAAAGTACAAAAGTGAGCTCAAGGCCAGCCTCAACTGCATAGTGAGACCCTGTCTCAAAAAGACAAAAAAAAAAAAAAAAAAAAAAAAAAAAAAAAAAACTTGAAAGAGTTCACTCCAAGCTGTCCTTGACTTGAGGGCTTGTGCTGAGAAATCTGCTGTGATTCTGATGGGCATTCCTTTATAGATGATTTTTTTTTTTTCTAACAGTTTTTAAGACTCTATTCTTGTGTTGAATTTCTGAAATCTTGACTGTGATATGCCTGGATGTAGATTTTTTAGATGATAGCTAGAGTTTTTTATGCTTCCCTTATGAAATTATTTTTCTCCACTAGGGAAGTTTTCTGCCATGACATCTGTGAACAGCTTTTAAAATTTATTACTATTATTATTATTATTATTGGTGGTGATGGTGGTACCAGGAATTGAACTCAGGACCTTGCACTTGCCAGGCAAGCACTTATCCCACTGAGCTATCTCCCTGGCCCAAGAGCAGTTTTTTTTTTTTTTTTTAATATATCAATTTTGCTCTCTCCTGCTTTTTTATTGACTCTAATCAATGTTAAATACTTCTTCTTTGCATCATCTAGCTGCTGCTAGCTAATGAAATCTTTCTTATCATGGTTGCTAACTGCAAGCCTATCTCTATATTGGAGATCTCTTTAATCTGCCTTATGGATGCCATTTCTTTGTATGCTGAGGGTTCACATCTTCCATAGTTTTTTTAAGCTCCTTTTTTTTGGTCTGTATCTGCTCTAGAGTCACTAGCCATAGTTTTCATCATGGATAGCATCTCTACGGTTATCTAAAAAATTGTTTCTGATTTGTTTTTTTCTAGAGCCTCATCCCATTGCTTTCTTGTTATGGCTTCAGAGATATCAGGTAGATCGCTTTTTTTAAATTTATTTATGTTTTTCTTGTTTCATAACCTTTATTTGCTTATTCACTCATTTTTTGGCTGTCTCAGCCCGCGCCCTGAGGGCAGGGCTGCCGCAGCATGTGGTGCCGGGGATTGAACCGCGGTCCCTGAAGCCGCCCAAGCTTTCCCAAGCAGGTGCTTTAGACCACTGACCATCCTGCTGGGCCCCCTTTTTTTTTTTTTTTTTTTTTTTATGGCCGGCTCAGCCTGCCCTGGGGTTGGGGCTGGCACAGCATGTGGTGTCAGGAACCGAACCACGGTCCCTGCGGTTGCCTAAGTTTGCCTAAACTGGTGCTTTAGACCACTGAACCATCTCACTGGCCCCTAGATTACTTATAGACTGTCTCACTTCGTTGCCCCTTGGGTTTGCCTTTGGTGAATTGGATGTGTGTGATTGCATCTTGTTTAAGAGTCTTCTCATTTTCTTTTTTCTTTTTTTTAAGTTTAATTCCTGGGGTGATATTGTAAATTGCCTATGGCGAGTCACTTTATTGCTAGGACTTTGAACTCTTAGGAACTTAGTATACCCAGGTATTTTCCAGGTGTAACTTTTTGAGTCTTGAATCTGTTGTAAGAGCTTAATATCATCAATTTGTTGAAGATGAGAAGACAAGCTGCTGCCTGTTTGGCCCAGCCCCGGTTCTTTAGCACTTGTGCCCCAGTATTTTCTATTATCCTTAGTCAATCTAAACCTTGGAATACAAGGAAGAATGACTGTTTAGAACAATTATGTCACTTTTGGCTAAAGTGACAGCAGTAACAGTAAGCAACAACCACAGCCCAGAAAATGACATTAATTTTTCACCATTTATTTATTTATCTTTTAAATTTTGTCTTCTTGAGACAGGGTCTCATTAAGCAGCTCAGGCTGGCTTTGAGCTCACTTTGTAGCCCAAGCTGGTCTCAAATTCTTAATGATCTTCCTTCCCCAGCTTCCTGAGTGCTGGAATTATAGGAGTGTGTCACCATGCCTGGCTAATTTGGAACCTCTTCCCATGTGAACTAGATTTATAGGTATGTAACAAAATCTAAGACAGGCAAAATTATATGCCGTCTACAATTCCTTAACACATCAATTTTACCTTCAGGTGTTGTAATTTAAAATGGGTTACGGAAAAAAACAGGAGTGGTAGAAGAAAAAAGATTAGAAGTAAGGCTATTGGACAAAAGAGGATCTTGCTAACCTGGGGAAACTGGTGCAGAAAACTGGAGGGAAAGAGAAAAGAGGGAGATGAAAAGAAGAACAACACAACAACAGCCACAAAGAGGTTAGAAACCATGTTCACACTCACATAAAAACAAGATCAAGGGCCACGGAAATAGCTCAGTAGAATAAGCGCCTGCCTGGCAAGTGCAAGGGCCTGAGTTCAATCCCTGGTCCTGCAAAACAAAACAAAACAAAAACAGGCAAAAATAAATAAATAAAATAAAAACAAGATCAAACAATGAAGTAGAACAAAACAACAACAGAAAACAAAAACAAAACCATATCTACCACAATGAAAAGAGAGAGAGAGAGAGAGAGAGAGAGTCAGTCCACTTCCAGGTTTTTCTCTGCTGTCATTGGTAGACAGTGTGTGGAGACAGAGCCCTGATCTATACCCATCTATCCCAACAAGCTAGTAGTAGTTTTTTGGTGGGGTAGTAGCTACTATCATTGAACCTGCACCTTCTGACCAAGACCAGACTCACTTGGCCTGTAACTATCAGTGCCCATTCAGAAGACCTGAGCCCAGCTGGGAGCTTCTAGGTGGAGCCAGCAGCTTCTCTGGGTTCTGGGCTCAGCTGCCCCCCACCCCCAGATGACCCCTGGCCAACTGCTCTCTCCCATGGGTTGAGTGGGCCCTGAGCACTCACTGTCAGCTAGTTTAGTCCTTCACATCTGCTGCTCCTCTCCACTGCTGCCTCTCTCTGTGGAAGCCTCCGTGGTCACCAGCAGTCACTGTGTGTCCACAGATTTGAATCTCGCCTCTGTAGCAGGGAGTCCCATCTCAGGCAGAAGGTGCCGCTGGTTAGCTCCTTCTTCTTTTTTGAACTTTTTCTTTTCACTCTCCCCATGGGCTTCAATTTGCACCGCAGATCCTTCCTGAGTCCAGGAGACCCACTTCCGTCTTCTCTTCCTCACTTTGCTATAGTCCAGCATGGGGCAGCAGCCAGAAAGGCCCTTTCTCTGCTGCTTACTACTCTGTTGTCTTGGTGTCTCCCTCAAGCTGCTCCTGCTTATGCAGCTTGCTTTATTTATTTATTTATTTATTTATTTATTTATTTATTTGTAGAGGTAAGGAATTAACATCTTAGAAAGTGGGAAATAATAAACAAAGCCCAGGGACAGCTGTAATGGGTTACTTGGGGTTACCTGAAACCTGGGACTCAAGGAGACAAAGAACAGTTTATTCTAATGGCTCCTCCATTGTTGTCTCTTTCCTTGCTTGGGATGTTACTGGTTGTTTTCTCCCCTGCTTGGAATGCTTTCAGTTAGCATTTGTACTAACCTAATGTTAGGTAAATGGTAAAAGAAGTAGTAATCTCTAATCTGTATTCCCCAAAACAGTTATGCAAATTCCTTAGCCTGTGCTTTAGTACTCAATAAAAGTAACATTCTTCTGTGGGTCCGAGCTCACTTTGAGACAAATCTCAGTGAGTCCTCTGAGCTAAATTCATCGAGTCTTCTCATTTCTTTCCGCACCAACACAGAACATCACATTTATTTATTTATATTTTAGGGAAGGGCCTACAGGGTGTTCAGGGTCTCACTACTAGATCGGATTCATTGGGGCCTGGTGGAATGGCTCAGTGGTCTAATGCGCCTGCTTGGGGAAGCTTGGGCGGCTTCAGGGACCGCGGTTCGATCCCCGGCACCACATGCTGCGCCAGCGCTGCCCTCGGGGCAGGCTGAGCCGGCCATAAAAATGAGTGAATAAACAAACAAAGGTTCTGAAACAAGAAAAAAAAAAAAAAAAAAAAAAAAAAAAAAAAAAAAAAAAAAAAAAAAAAAATAAATAAATAAATAAAATAAAAATTTAGATCGGATTCATTGTGATCCGCCTGTTTACAGCCTCCCAAGAGCTGGGATTACAGGGGCACGCCACCATGCCCAGTCTCAATTGCTGCCTCAGTGTGCCCCAGGGGTGGGGCCAGCATGGTAGGCCCAGGAATCAAATCCCTGGTCCCTGAGCCTGCTCATAGGTGTTTTAATCTGCTGAGCTATTTGGCTGGCCTTCCTGCTTATACAACTTTATTTTATTTTTATTTTTTTTGTATTTTGAGACAGGGTCTCACTATGCAGTTCAGGCTGGCCTTGAGCTCACTTTTGTAGCTCAGGCTGGTCTCGAACTCACACCAATCCTCTTGCCTCAGCCTCCCGAGTGCTGGGATTACAGGCGTGAGCCACCACGGCTTATACAACTTTAGATAGAAGCAACATTGAAGAAATTTTTCTGAGTAATGATAAGAGGGAGAGGGGCAGGAGGGAGAGGGGCTATAGGGACTGGGAGATAGCTCTGTGGCACAAGTGCCCGCCTGACAAGTGCAAGGTCATGAGTTCGACCACCAGTCCTGCAAAAAGAAAAGGGGAGGGCGGAAGAGGGGCTGGGGAGACAGCTCAGCAGAATAAGTGCTTGCCTGGCAAACACAAGGACCTCAGTTCAGTCCCCAGTTACACACACACACACACACACACACACACACACACACACACCAAAGAGAGAGAGAGAAATGAAAAGGAAAACATTTTCTTTTTAAAAACTTTGTTCTTTTTGAAGTTGCCCAGCTTTGTAATTACTTTCTTGACCCATGTACCCCAAGAGTATAAATGAACATTCAGGATATTTGATTCTATCAAGCTTTGTGGTGAGTAATCTAGTCTTGTAACTGATGGTCATTAATCTAGCCCAGTAAGGGTTGCTGAGCTAGCTCAGCCAAATAGTGCCTGCTTAGGCAACCACAAGGACTGGGGTTTGATCCTCAGCACCAAAGGCCACAATGGCCCACCCCAAGGTGTTCTGAGCAGGCCACTGAGACTAGGTGTGGTGGTGCACACCTAGAATCCCAGCGCTGGGGAGGCTGAAACAGGAGGATCACTATAAGTCTAAGCTGCATACCAAGTACATTAAAAAAAATATGTAGGGCTAGGGAGATAGCTCAGTAGAATAAGTGCTTGCCTGGCAAGCAGAAGGTCCTGAGTTCAATTCCTGGTACCATCAAAAAAAAAAAAAAATCTGCCCTGTAACCAATGATCTCATCCTGCTAGCTAAAGAGAAAAACTGCCAAGCTGTTCTGTTCCACCTTTGTAACGCCACAGACCAAATACAGGAAGAAACAGCATTGAAGACGATAGGAGGCAGTTTATTCCACCCCAGGACTTCTGAGGAGGATCTCTCTGAAAGAGTCAGAGCCTGCTCAGTGGGGTTTTGGAGTTACATGGACAGATTTGGTGTGTGTGGTTAGAGGACTGGGTGAATCATGGGTTACTGAAGAAGTTAGGACACCAGGTTACATTATAAGGGCCTCTTAGTTATAAAAAGCATGGGTTATACAAAGGAAGAAATGTTCTGCATTGGGCCTGTGGGACATGTTCACTTGGTCTTGGTGGGCCTTCAGGGCAGGCTTTTAAAATTTTCATTCTCTCTCTCTCTCTCTCTCTCTCTCTCTCTCTCTCTTCTTTCTCTTTTTAAATGTATTTGGTACAGGATCTCACTATGCAGCTCAGACTCATAGCGACCCTGTTTTCAGCCTCTCCAGCACTGGGATTACAGGTGTGTCGCTCTACATTGGGTCTCAGTGGCCTGCTCAGCATGCCTGGGGTGGTGCCGGCATGATATTTGGTGTCAGTGTTCGAACCCGGTCCCTGTGCTTGCCTAAGTGGGTGCTTAGTCGGCTGAGTGCTCTTGCTGGCCCTTCCCTCTTCACTTACATCACATTTAAAAATGCTGGCTTGGGCTGGGGTATAGCTGAGTGGCACAAGTTCCTGCCTGGCAAGCACAAGGTTGTGAGTTCAGTTGCTGTTACAAAAAAGAAAGAAAGAAAGAAAGAAAGAAAGAAAGCAAGCAAGAAAGAAAGAAAAATGAAAAACCACTTGGCTCGCAGACACTTACTGCCTAGCTTTTGTTGGAAGTTAGTCCAGTGACTTTTACAGGTGTCATTGCTTTCCCAGACTCAGTTATGCTGCAACAATGGTGCCCCCTCTCCTGATGGAAAGGAAGGAAGGAGGGAGAGAGGGAGGGAGGAAAGGAGCAAGGGAGGGAAAGAAGGAAGGAGGGGAGAGGGAGGAAAAGAAGGAAGAAAAAAGGAAGAAGGAGGAGAAGATGTGGAGTGTTTATGCATACATTTGGAGGTTGAATGTCACTTGAAACCCCTCCACCTAATAGTTCATCCATGTGACTTGCTTCAGGTGCTCTGTGTTCTTGAGACTAGAGTAGCTTGTGCATGCGACCTGCCTCTGGCTCTCTGTGTTCTGGAGCCTGCCTTGCTCTGGCCCCATATGTGTGAGCCATCTCCAGCCTCAGCTGCTCCCCGTAATCAGTCTCCAGTCCCAAAGCTGTCACCATTCCATGTGCTCATGTCTTTAATTGCTCTCACTTGGGGGATGTTGTGCTTACGCTCAGATTCTCTCACTTGGTGTTGGGAGGAGGAGACAGGGTTCAGCAAGGTTTGGCTCATGGCCTTACAGGGACAGCTGTGAACCAGGAGGGGGGGTCTTTTGCAAGGGCAGTGGGAGTTATACTTGTGCCATCTTGCCATGCTGTATCCCAGCCTGAGCAGTGCTGTCACGACTGTAGAATAGCTTGGATACAACTACCTCTGTCCTCACCCTAGCCACTCTGACCACACCCAGAGATATACCCTACAGCCTCCTTCCTTTCCAGAAAGAATCAAACGGGAGAACTTTCCCAGGATTCCATGTCCTCTGGGGAGCCCCACCCTAAACTTTGAGCTCTGCTTCAGCATGAAGCTGATAGAGCTCTAGGGACACACCCACCATCAGTGAGTCCAGGTGCCTCTGAAGGGTAAGATTCTGCTGGATATTGGCATGGTCACCATGGCTCCAGGATCTGGAGCTATGCTTCCCCCAGCCTCCCCCAAACCTCCTCTGTGACTTTGTTCTTACATTCAAGGCCAGGGTTTTGTTTATGTTTTTATCTTGAGACAGTTTTTCTTTTCTTTTTTTTTTTTTTCAGAACCGGGAATTAAACTCAGGCCCTTGCGCTTGCCAGGCAAGCACTTGTTCTACTGAGCTATCTCCTGGCCTCTGAGACAGGGTTTCTCTATGCAGTTCAGGTTGGTGTTGAACTCATTTTGTTGCCCAGGCTGACCTCAAATTCAAATACTCTTGCCTCAGCCTCTGAGTGCTGGGATTATAGGCATTCACCACACCTGGCCCAGGTTCCTTTTCTTGTTTGTTTTTCTTTTCTTTTTATTTTTTAGCACTGAACTACAACCCCAGCTCCTTTATTTATTTATATGTTTATTTATTTATGTATTTATTTATTTAAGTTGACCAGGCTGGGCTCCAACTTGCAACCTTTGTGTCTCAACTTCCCAGAGTGCTGTGATTATAGGCATGAACCACTACCCCTGACTCAGGCCCAGTTTTACTAGGGCCTATGGGAATTGTTAATGAGGTGAGGTGGGTAATTGAGACCCAGAGTTAGAAAGGTTAAAAACTTAAGATAAGGGTGGTATGTGCTCAGTGTCTGAGGGAGATGTGGGCTCAAACTCCTATAGAATTTAATAGTGAGTAATTAGTAACTTATCAGTGCACTAGTAATCACCGCCCCCGTTGCCAACCGCAGGTCTGCCCAGCACCTTGGGATCTTTGCAGGCTCATGATTGTGGCTTTTTCCTGGAACAGTCTGTCCTGATGATCCTTATCTTCACCAGGTTGGCCTTCTAGTGTCATCTTGGAAAGCCTCCGAGACCTCCAGGTCGAGGCATCCATCCTCTGTGGGTTGGGTTTCTCCCACCAAGTTCCTTGAGCTTTACATCTTTCTGGTGTTAACCCTGCCTTTGGCACATCCCAAGGCCCGGGACAGTAAGAGCTAGAATGAGAATGAGAGCCAATGTGAAAGAGCTCAGTTCTGAGTGAGTCGATGTAGTAACTCGAGGTGGGCCTGGCTACTTGTGGGGAGCCACTCAGACTGCTGCAAAGCTCACGGGCATCTAAGAACATCTGAGGACGTGACCCCGCTTAGCACAGGAGCACAGAGGGATACAGGCATGTAACCATGACTAAGCATAAGTAAACGCGCGTGCGCTGGTTATGGCACTATGGATGAATGTAAACATGAGATAACTAAGAATCGTATAATAGTGCTATGGGCAGCTCTTGCTCTTGAGCTCTGGTTCCTGTGCTCTTGCGCTCCTGTATGCCGGTCTGCTCTGCTCCACGCTGCCTGATATTGTTGCTGGTGGTTTGCACAGTGTGTTCTTTAACCTTGGGATCCCATCTGTGAAAAATCTCCCTTGGGGCCCCCTGAGTGGGCTGATACCACCCCAGCCGCTCCCTTATTCCCAGGGCTGGTGTACTTCAGAAACGTTATAATTTCTTGACCTCTCCTGATGGGTTCTTGTCTCTCTGTTTGCCGCCCACTCCACTCCCAGTTCTTGGCCTCTGGCTCTGAGACTGTGGTAACCTTGGTATGGCCAGAGTGCCCTCTGTTGGGACAGGAGGGACACAATCTGTCTGAGTTTTGATGTTGGTGAGGGGCTTGAGTCTCCAGTGTCCCTTCCCTTCTGCGCCTGCTCCAGGGACTGAGTCTGGATGAGGTTCCTCTACTATACCTCCTTTCAGGGCCTGGCAGTCTCATCTCCCGCAGAGCCCACTTTTCAGAACTCCATCGGAATGCATCCCCTGGCTTTGACTTGCCAGACCCCAGCAGGGTTCTGGCCTGCCACCCCTTGCCCAGGCCTCCCAGCCCATGTGCCTGCCAGCTGAGCCATGTGTTCATGGCCTGGCCTGTCCCACCATACTGTCCTTACCCTGGCTGCCTCTGACCTTGCTCTTTACTCCCACCCACTCGTCTCCCAGGCCACACACTGCACTCCCTACTCTAGCAGCCGCTCTGCTGTCAGACAACTCCCCTAAAACCAGACAAGGCTACTCCTCTGAGGCCCACTCTCCATGGTACCCCTAGCACTTCAGGCACAAGTTGGAGTTCTCAGGGCCCCCGTGGCTCCTCTGCTTCTTCCCCTCCCTGTACTCAAGTACTGACCAAGTTTGCGCACCTCTGTTACTCCACTGCCTTGGGCTATCTCCACTGTGTAGGAAGCCCTTCCTGGTGGCCCCTGATGTCACAGCTACCCAGGAGCCCAGACTCCCAGGGAGCTATGTGCCTCAGCATCTCCAGTGCCTGGAATGTACAACACATGAAAGGGGCTGTGGGGGTTTCCTTATGTTTCCGTAACAAAGCGCCATGAACTGAGGGACTTTCAGTCACAGAAATATATTGTCTCATAATTTTGAAGGCCCTAAGGTGGAAATCGAGGTGTGGGCCGGGATGATTGCTTTGTGGGATGGCACCACTCATATCTCAGCTTTGAGGGCTGTCAGCAACCCTGGGTGTTCTTTGGCTCTCGTACACATCTCTCCAGTCCCAGCCTCTGTCCTCCTTACCCCTTCTGGGGCTCCATTCCTTTCCCATACTCTTAGCCCACACGACCCACAGCCTACCTGGCTCATACAGGTTCTCTCTGTCTCTGTCTCTCTCCCCTCCCTTCCCTTCTTCCACTGCTCTGCTCTCTCTCTTCCCTTCCTCTCTCCTCCCCTCCCCTATTCCCCTTTCTCTCTCCACTGTCTCACTATGTAATTCAACCAGGGCTTGAACTGACTAGGTAGCTCAGGCTACTCTTGAACTCACAGTAATCCTCCTGCCTCAGCCTCCTGAGTTCTGTGTCTGTATCTCCGCTTGTTTGTTCATGTATCTGTTTATTTTTGAAACAGGATCTTATTCTGTATTTCAAGCTGGCCTTTAACTTACTATGTAACCCGGGATGGTCTCAAACTCATGGCCATGCTCCTACATCAGCCTTCCAAGTGCTGGGATTACAGGCATGTGCTATCTTACCTGGCTGCTTTCACTTTTTATAAAGGCACCAGTCATTGGATTAGGGTCTGCCCTAAACCAGATGACCTCATTTCAGTTCATTATATCTGCAAAGATCCTATTTCTAAAATAAGTCACTTTCTGAGTGCCAAGTGAATAGGAATTTCACTTGGGGAAACACTGTCCAACCCTGTATGGTGCTCAGTGAGTCTTTGTAGCCTGATGGGTTCTCATTTTCCAGGGGCAGCCCCAGGTCAACCTCCCCTCAAGTTCTTCTGGGGTTTCCCTGGCCTCACCCTCTCCCTCTCAGGCTCCCTCTTCCTTTAATATCTCTCTGTGTGTATGCGGTGTGTGTGTGGTGGGAGGGGTAGTATTTCCTGCTAAATTTAACATATCTTTGTGTGTGTGTGTGTGTGTGTGTGTGTGTGTGTGTGACCAGGGTTCAAACTCATGACTTTGCACTTGCCAGTCAGGCACTTGTGCCATGGAGCTATCTCCCAGCCCCAAATCTAACATATGTGCTGCACATAAATCTACCTTACGGCCTCTGAAGCTGTCCAGAATTCAGTGTAGTTTCCACAGTGAGCATGGGGGCAGGCCAAAGCCTCAGCAAGGCTTCCATAACGAAATGTCTTCTGAAACTTTTGTATTCAGAGTTGAGGCTTCAAAAGTTGATTGTTTAGCCGGGTGTGGTGGCGCACACCTGTAACCCCAGCACTCGGGAGGCTGAGGCAGGAGGATTGGTGTGAGTTCGAGACCAGCCTGGGCTACAAAACTGAGCTCAAGGCCAGCTTGAACTGCATAGCGAGACCCTGTCTCAAAAAGACAAAAACAAAACAAAACAAAACAAAAGTTGATTGTTTTTTTTCTTTTGGTGGCTCAGGCTGTCTTAAGGGTGGCTGTGGGGATTGAACCACCATCCCCTGTGTGTGACTGGGATTTCTCACACAGGTGCTTAAACCACTGAGCTCACCCAAAAGCCCCCCTTCCAAAGTTGATTGGATGGAGCATGGGAATGCTGTACTTATTTATTTTTTTTTTGTGGGACCAGGGTTCGAACTCACGACCTTGCACTTGCCCAGCAGGCACTTGTGCCTCGGAGCTATCTCCCCAGCCCCAAAACGCTGTACTTATAAGAGTGCTGAGCCATCAGTGTTTGTGGCTGAACGGGCTTTTAGGAGGTGGGATGTGGGGAAGCATGCCTCTGGAGGACTGACTGCTGCTTTCTGCCCTAGGAATTTTGCATCATTCCATAGGCAGACTGTTGTATAAACTTGGCCTGGAAGCAAGTTCAGGTCTCTCCTAAAATAAAACTAAAACATGAGCCTCTTTCCATCGCTAACCCACGGCTCTGGCCCTGAGTCTCTCCACAGAGGGACTTGGTGTGACAGATACCTCCTCTCCCTGGCTTTTCTGCCTCTCCCCCTGTGCCCTCTGGTGTCCAGCTTCTGCCCCATGTTGACGTGTCCCACTGGTACCCTTACTCCTCCTCTGCCTGAGTCATCCGACCTTCTCACAACACCTTGCAATTGTCTCTCTCCATGGCTTGCATGGTGACATCCTTCTTTGGAGAGATGTGCCCTCTCTCCTCTGGCCACTCTGTCTCTGCCTCTTGTTTGCTCTTGGTGTCTGGATGATGGGGTTGCAGTGGCTTTGACCTTTATCCCTTGGCTCAGTTACTCTTCTCTCCTTGCTGGGATAAATATAACACTGAAAATGAAGGAAGGAAAAGTTGATTTAGTTCACAGCTAATGGAGTTTTCAGTCCATACTCAGCTGGCTTCAAGGCAGAGGGGCACATGGCAGAGGGCAGCAGTTCATGGTGACAGAAAGCAGCAAGAGCAAAAAGGGAAGAGTAGCAGCAACAATGGCCACAGAGAGCAAGTCTGTCTCGCTCATGTTGCATTCAGGCTATGGGTCCCAGGCTGGGGGCAGCGCTGACACCCATAACCCCTGTGAATCATGAGTTAATCACAAACTCCAGACGTCTGCCCCATGACTGCATGAGACTTTGGGGAGTACAACTAGACACAAACCATAACACTGCTCTTCTCATTCCACCCCATGGCTGTTCACCAATTGGGGGGGTGGTGTCCTTTGAGTACCCGAGAATAGGAACAAGACATGAATTCTTACATTTAGGCACAAAGGAGGAAGTGGGGGGAGGCAGGCTCAATGAGTTGAATTTTAATGATCTTGCATCATTTTTGCTCTGGCTCTTGGTATCATCTCTGACCACATGGTCTTAGAAGGCTGACCTGACTTCCTATCCTCCTGTTTCCTAGTGTATTATTGATAGGTTTTTCACGGTGTCGCAGCCGAGAAACAGGCAGAAGGAAAAAGAGAAAAGGCTTTATTCTCTTGGAGGACATGGAGAGAATTCAGGGAAGATAAGGAATTCTCTGAATTGGAACAAAGGGAGGCTGAGGCTTTTATGACCTTTTACCAGGGGTGGGATTTGAGGAGGATGTTTAGATTTACCCGAGGAGCTGATTGGGGCCTTCCCGGAGGTGGCGGGACAAGTGGAAGGAAATTGTACCCTGGGCTGAGTTGGAGAAGGGGGAGGTGGTCTTTGGGAAGATAAGCTGTTGTTTTAAGGGCTTCAGCCATATTAGATGACCACCATGATTCAGCAATTTATACTAGGGCCAGAACCTATCAATTATCTATCTATCTATCTATCTATCTATCTATCTATCTATCTATCTATCTATTTGATATGGGGTCTCATAACACATCTCAGGCTCATAGTGATCCTCCTATTTTCAGCCTCCCCAGCATTGGGATTACAGGTGTGCACCACCACACCCAGTCTCCATAGCTGGCTTGGCATGGAAGGGTGGGGCTGGCACACCATGCTGTATGGGAGATGAAACCTGAGTCCTTGTGCTTGCCAGGCAGGCACTTAGACCACTAAGCTATCTCCCTAACCCCTGGTGTGTTATCTTAATTTTATGGTCTTGAAGATGGTCCATACCTCAACTCCCAGTTTTCTGGGGGTGGTTTTTAGCTGACAATATTGAGGGCCAGCCCCAGTGTCTTAATCCTGGCCACCACATGTACATCGTGGCCTCCATACCTTGTAAGTGCAGCCCCTGCACACAACCTGCATCTGTGCCTTGTGTGCCTCAAAGGACTTTGAAGCCTGGTATTCTCAATCGCTGTTTCAGCGCGTCCTGTGGGCAGAGCCTGCATGGCAGGCCTGGGGTGAACCCCAGCCCCTGCACTTGGTTGTAGGCGCTTTAATACCCTGAGCTATTTGGCTGGCACTATGAGTAATTCTTATAGATCACAAAACATGTTTTTGATTTTTCTCATTGCAAAATATAAAAGCCATTCTGAACTCATAAGCTGAACCCAAACTAGTGGTGATCTAGTTTGCTGACCCCTGATTTAAATAATTCTGTGATTAACCTCTCTGTCACGGGTCACTGGGTAAGGAGCTCTGTGAGGACTCGGAGTGAATCTGTCCTAGATCAGCGCTGTTTTCCTACTGCTTCACATACGCTGTGTTGAGAGAGAATATTCTTTCCCCTCGCCTTACTCATCCCTCCACACTTCACATTTGTTGAATGAATAAAACAATTCGGGTACACAGGTCAGCTCACTAAATCTTCTGTGAGGTGAGTACTGCTTTTTTTCTCGCTGGGCGTGGTGATGCACGCCTGTAATCCCAGCACTTGGGAGGCTGAGGCAGGAGAATCGGTGCGAGTTCGAGACCAGTTTGGGCTACAAAAGTGAGCTCAAGGCCAGCCTGAATTGCATAGTGAGACTCTGTCTCAAAAAGACAAAACAAACAAACAAACAAACAAACAAAAACGAAACAAAACAAAAAACCGTACCGTTAAGGAGTCGGTCTAAAGTCACGCAACTGGAAGCAGGAGAGCTATCCTGTGAGGCAGGAAGTGTGGCTTATGACCCGTGAGCCTAGACCTCATCTCCATCTAGCTGGGACTTCTACCATGTCGCAGGTCAACTGCAGTTTTTCAGGGAACGCTCCTGCCCTGTGGCGACAAGGCTCCATCATCCTCTCTCCCTCCAGACCCTGTAGCAGTGTGTCACCACTGACACCCATGTTGGAGCTTTTCCCACCTCCAGGATAGATGATGGTGTAAGGGCTGACCCACCTCGAAACCACCCTTGTTATCTGTAACTTAGGTTTCTATTATCCCGAAGTCACCTGGGTGTCGAAACTCCCCTCCGGCCAGGGGGGTCAATGTACTCCCATTGGCTGCCCAAATGTTACCAGAACCATTCCCATTGGACTATAACCTAGACCTAAGATACCCAATCACTGTAAAGAGCCCCCAACTAACCTACATTATTGGCTTCTGTAAAAGACGCTTGCTGAATCCCTCATCAGCATAAGCACCCTATAAAAACCCACTCACACAGCCGCTCGGGGTCACTCTTCCTGGGGGTGGCCCTGTGCCGGCACAGCTTATTCAATAAAAGAGCTCTGTAACACTTTGAGGCACCGACTCTTGGCTCATCCTTCTCCCGACGTCTCCCGGACCTAACAATGGCCGGTGCCGGTCTAGGCTGCTGTCCATTTTGCTAAGCATTGTGCCACTCAGGTGACGTGTGTGCAAGAGGGGAGCCATCTGGGCAGAGATGTAAACATGTCCCATCTCCAGTTGAAAGGTTTGCAATGCAAAACACAAAAGTGGCACCACCTCTGTCCACCAGGCTGGAAGACTGGGTTCCAAATGAGGAAGAGGTGGTTTTCAGAAACCGATGGCCCTAGGGCTTCTGCTACTTTGATTGTGATTTATTTGCCAAAGGGGACTGGCTAAAGGCATTTGTTGCTGCTGGTTTCCAGTACTGAAGGTTGAACCTTCACAGTGAGTTATATCCTCAGCCCTTTATGTTGATCCTCCTGCCTCAGCCTCCCAGAATGCTGGGATTACAAGAATGCATCACCTCTGGATATGAGGATTTTTTTTTTTTTTTTTAGTACATGGTCTACAGGGTCTCACTACACTGGGATTATAGGTGTGTGTCACCACGCCCAGTCTTATTTGCCAGTCTCAGCATGCTCCAGGGGTGGGGCCAGTGTGGCACACAAGGAATAGAACCCCAGCCCCTGTATCTGCTTAAGCAGGTGCTTTAATCTGCTGAGCCACCTGGCCAGCCCCACAAGAGTATTCTTTAATTTTTCATGTGAAGTATCGTGTACATGCCTAACCACAAGGGTGTTCTTGGAATTCACACTTGGGTGCAACTTCTGAACCTTACAGGACTTTTTTTTTTTTTTTAAATTATTTTATTTTAATTAATTATTTATTTATTTTCTTGTTTCCGAACCTTTGTTTGTTTATTCACTCATTTTTATGGCCAGCTCAGCCCACCCCAAGGGCAGGGCTGGCGCAGCATGTGGTGCCGGGGATTGAACTGTGGTCCCTAAAGCTGCCTAAGCTTCCCCAAGCAGGTGCTTTAGACCACTGAGCCATCCCACCGGGCCCCCTTACAGGACTTTTGGCTTTCTGTCCTGTCACCTTCCTGCCTCCAGCCACTAAATTCTGTGAGTGTTCTCTAGACCTTCCATACCTCCACCTATGATGAGATCACTAAACCACTTGCTTAGGGCGGGGGTGGGGTGGGTGGGTGGAAGATACACACAAAAAAATTAAGGGTATCTCGAAAAGCTCCATTGCCAAAGTAAAAATGTAATGAAATGTTTTTAGAAAATCAGACCAACAAACTATGGCTCCCAGGGAGATTCCCTGGTCCTGCGAATAACATTCCACTGGAACCGGGCTGGGATTCATGGATGGGGGCTATAAGAGAGGAAGCATAAGCACCAGTTTAAATCTGGTCTTTATTGGTAGATTTAAAATTTTGGTCATTGTGGAGTTTTGGATTAATTTTGAGACATGTAGCATTAAAATGTTACTTGTCTTGATCACCAAGCTGACATGCTCCCTTGTTTCACCCTTAAGCCTAAAGGGCTCCCTGTTTTCCAGTCTCCTGATCTGAGAAAACCTGGTAATATAAGTCTCAGGAAACACCAGCGGTTTGCTCTGTGCCTGGCACTTTGCAGCCAGGGAACAGGCTGAGAAGGCTGCATATCTGCCTCTCACAGCTGCCAAGAACCTTCTGTCTCAAGGGGGAGACAGAGGAGGAACAGGCAGCCTCTGTGTTCCCCACAGATATGTGGGTGTACAAACTAACTTTGTCTCGGGAGGAAGAAAGGTCTGGCAAAGGAGAAGGAAGTTAGGATGCACCACACCCGGACCATGCAACCAGCCTTACTAGGCCCAGGAAGAGATCTGAGTGGCCCCATCCTCCCTCTCCGGGGTGGGGGGTGGGGCCCTGTACCCTGTGTCAGCTCTTAGTGAAGCACCCGAGGCATGTCGGGCACGTGTGCTGTGCTGGAGACTCACAGGTGTAGTACCTAGCCGACCTTTAAGCCTGGCAGTGAATTCACACATGAAAAAATGCAGTGTGAGTGCCAGGAGGGAAATGTGCAGAGGGTGTCATGGGCCCGGAGATGGGGCATTGCACTTGGCTAGGGTGTGGTAGAGTTGGAGACTGGCCTCCTGGACTTCACCTCAGCTGAGTCTTAGGGAAGGAGCAGGAGGAAGAGCGGCAAGTGGGTGGGGCTGGCAGGATGCCTCAGACAAAGACCAGGAGGTCAGCTGCTTTGGGAGGTAGAAGGGAGCAGGGTTGAATGGGAGCTCATGAAGCCCATGAGAGCTACTGGAGACTGATGTCTGGGCAAAAAGCTGGGAAGTAGGGTGAGGAGAGGTAAGCCCTGTAGGCCAGGCTGGAGATGGCTCAGTCTGCATTATCTCTGGGAGAGCAGGGTCTGTGACAGGAGAGTAAATCTGAGCTCTACACTTCTTCCATTTTCTCTGGGACAGCAGGGTCTGTGAGAGGAGAGAGTAGGACACAGGCCTTTGTCTAGTGGACTGACTGGAATCCCAAGACATGAGATCCAGGGCAGCAGCCAGGTCCCAGGTCTGGTGCCACAGGTACCCATACGCCATTGGGGGTGGAGTAATGAGTGAGACCAGCAATGTGGAAGGGTCTGAAGCAGCAGCCAGGAGCCAGAAATTGGACTGAAAAGCTCCAGCAACAGAAGACTAGTCCCAGCCCCTACACCCAGAGGCCAGGATCAGCCCCATACCCAAGCACCTCTTCACATTTCTGGGATGAAACATGGACACTATCACAGAATTTAAACACCTGATGTAATTTACTGCTTTCCTTATCCCTTGTTTATCTTATTGATTATCCCTTCCCTATCTGGTAGGATATCTTCTTGTTTTGTTCTGTATTATATAGTTATTTTCATGCTTTTTTTTTCTCTTTCTCTCCTTTCCTTCTCTTTTCTGCTTTGCTCTCTTCATTTTCCTCTATTTCCCCCTTGTTTTTTTTTTTTTTTTCAATGTTTAGGTTTCTTTTTAGAGTGTAAGTTGTATTTATTTATTTATTTGTTTGTTTGTCTATTTATTTATTTATTGTGGAACCAGGGATTAAACTCAGGTCCTTGAGTTGTCATGCAAGCGCTTATTCTACTGAGCTATCTCTCCAGCCCCTTTCTCTCTTTTTTCCTTTCTCTCTCTCTCTTTCTTTCTTTCTTTTGTCTTTTTGAGATAAGTTCTTGCTATGCAGTTCAAGCTGGCCTTGAGCTCACTTTTGTAGCCCAGGCTGGTCTCGAACTCACACGAATCCTCCTGCCTCAGCCTCCAGAGTGCTGGGGTTATAGGCATGTGCCACCATGCCTGGCTTGTTTCTACTTTTTCTGATTAATCCTTCATATTCTATTTCATTCTTTCCTCCCTCTGTCCTCCAGGTTCTCAAAGATTGGGAGACCATCTTTCAGTCTCTAGCCTTGACTACTTACTATATTTGACCTCACTTATCACTCTAGCCTACCCCATACCCATCTTAACCCCCTTGCTTCCCACAGAAGAGTGAAATCAACCAACTAAGGGGAATAGAGATCACTGCCTACAAGTGCAGAGTATATGTGTGATTTATTTTTTTTTAATTTTTATTTTATTTATTTATTTATTTCTTGTTTCAGAACCTTTGTTTGTTTATTCACTCATTTTTATGGCCAGCTCAGCCCACCCCGAGGGCAGGGCTGGCGCAGCATATGGTGCCGGGGATTGAACCGCGGTCCCTGAAGCCGCCCAAGCTTTCCCAAGCAGGCGCTTTAGACCACTGAGCCATCCTGCCAGGCCCCTATATGTGTGATTTAGTCAAACAATTTTATTTAGAGTTTGTTCCTGTGGTCAGAGGTAACAGTTTAATGGTTACCAGTTAAGCTATACTTATAGTTATAGTTAAGCTATACTTGAAACTATTGTTGTTACTAGCTGTGCTACGTTAGCCAGGATGTCACACATGTTATAAACAGTTTGTCTCTCCTATATGATAGCACTGTGACTATGCAAGGTCATAATCATCATTACATAAGTACCAAAGGACTGAGAGCTGATCCAAACAGTGATCTTGCCTCCTTTGCAAATTGGGAAAATAGGGCTGGTGAGACAGTCCAGCAGTCTAAAGCACCTGCTTAGGAAAGCTTAGGCAGCTACAGGGACCAAGGTTCAATCCCTGATACCACATGCTGTGCCAGCCCCAATCCCAGGGCAGGCTGAGCTGCCCATTAAACACAACAACAACAACAACAACAAATTGGGAAAAATAGAGCTTTGGGATAGCTGTAAGAGACCTACTACATCTAGAAGGCATCCCTGAAGAACAGACATCCTCCAGGGAAATCTCAATGCTAGCAATAAAGCTATATATCATAAGAAACTGGCAAGCATCAACTTAGAAAACAAAATAAAAAAAGAGAAAATAGAAAATGTTAAGATGTAGGTGTAAAATGCAGTCCCAAACTCACTCCCAGTCCACATAGGACAAGCATAGAACTCAAGGAGACAGATGAAAATGGAAATCAGATGCTGGAACTTTCTGAAACGACAGCAGCAGAAGTGAAAAAACAAGTGGAAAAGGCTACAGAGAAAATAACCTCTCAGGTACAGACAGAAATGATGCTTATAATCAAAGGTATGAGAGACGACACATGTAAAAGAATAGATGAAGGGCTGGCCAAATAGCTCAATGGATTAAAGCACCTGCAAGCAGGCACAGGGGCTAGGGCTTCAGTCCCCAGGCTTGCCATGCCAGCCCTGTCTCCC
>PVJA010039496.1:0-19125 GCA_004027025.1 Myocastor coypus | reverse complement strand
AAAAAAAAAAAAAAAAAAAAAAAAGGAAAAAGAAAAGGGGAGAAATGGGAATAGGAAGCAGGGAAACATTTGTTCTGAAGAAGAAAGAATGAAATTAGGTCCAAGAAAATACTAGCCTGGTGTGGTGGCTCACACCTGTAATCCCAGCACTCGGGAGGCTGAAGCAGGAGGATTGGTGCGAGTTGGAAACCAGCCTGGGCTACAAAAGTGAGCTCAAGGCCAGCCTCAATTGCATAGCGAGACTCTCTCAAAAAGGCAAAAAAAAAAAAAACTCCATTTGTAGTAATAGTAACAATGTAACAATTGTGAAATTAAGTATAATGTTGTTATGGTTTATGTCTAGTTGTCCCCACAAAGCCTCATTCAGTCTTAGGGCAGGGACTTCCATAGATTGAGATTTGACTCACGAGTCACTGGGATTACGTGATTTAGTACTGATCTAGAGTTTGAGACTTGATCCATGATCCCTGGGATTATGTGTTTTAAGTACTTCTGGGATTATGGGTGTAGCCTAAGGCAGATAGGCTGAGGGGAAGAGCCTGAATGTAATATAAAGAGAGAGAGAGATAGACTCAAGCTGTTGCTCTACTGCTGCCCTGGTTGGTTGGCTGCCTCTGTTGCCATTGTCTCTGTTCCACGGCCATGAACTGCTGCTGTCTGCCATGTGCCCCTCAGCCTTGGATCCAGCTGAGTATGGACTGAAACCTCAGTAACTGTGAGCTAAATAAACCTTTTCTTCCTACATTTTGAGTGTCGGGTATTTGTCCCAGCAATGAGTAAAAAGTAACTAAAACAAATATGACATATACTCCAGTGAAGAGAAGCAGGAGAACAGATTTTTTTAAAAATAGAACAGTTTAAACCCACAAGGTCATTGCTTTCTTGCTTTTTATGAGTGGTTCGCATTTAGTGTGACCATGAGAAGACATTTGGGCCTTGATTTTAGGGACCGTTGGCTTTTTTTTTTTTTTTTTTTCCTTCTTTTTAAGGCAGGGTGTTGATATGTAATTCAGGCTAGGCTTGAACTCACTTTGTAGCCCAGGATGGCTTCAAACTCACAGTGATCCTTTTGCCTCTTGTCTCCTGAGCACTGGGATTACAGACATGCACCACAATGCCTGGCTGCTGGCTTTTCCCTAAATTCTCCTGTGCTGGCCAGGTTGTCCGCGAGCCCTATTCCAGGCCCTTTGCGCCAGGAGGAGAGAGGTGGATGAGCTCTCACGCTCCAGCCAGTTCCCAGCCCCACTGCTGAGCTGCTGCACTTAGAGGATTTCTGGGAAGGCACAGTGTGTTCTTGGCAGTACAGAGTGCTTCCGAGGCCACCCCCGTGTGGAGCAGTCCCCAGAGAAAGGGTGGCGCAAGGAGTGGCTTGGGGCAGCAGAGGCTTTACCAAGGGGATTGATTTCCATGGTCTGTAATGCCTCCCAGGCTGTTACAAGTAAAAACTGATTCCCAAGATAGAAAAACAGAGAGAAGGAAAAAGTTGAAGTGCATACTGTAAACATGTGTGCACATGTGTACATACAAGCAATTCAGTCCAATAAACAGTACACATTTAAATTAAAAATTAAGGGCCATTGAGATAGCTCAGGGTCTAAAGCACCTGCTTAGGTCAAGCTTAGACAACCTCAGGGACCGTGATTAGAACCCCAGCACCACATGCTATACCAGCCCCACCCCCAAGGTAGGCTGAGCTGGCCATAATATAAATAGTTTTTTAAAAATATCAATTAAGCCAGGCATGGTGGCGCACGTCTGTAATCCCAACACTCAGGAGGCTGAAGCAGGAGGATCGGTACGAGTTCAAGACCAGCCTGGGCTATAAAAGTGAGCTCAAGGCCAGCCAGAACTGCATAGTGAGACCCTGTCTCAAAAAAAAAGACAAAAAAAAAAAAAATACAAATTAAAAATGCATCTCTCAGGCTTTGACAGAGAGCAAACTGGTCAAGTAATGGCCGTGACTCGTCCCAATGGCTGACACTGACAACAGTTCTACAAAGCACTGTATATGGTCCCAAAGTTAATCCTGAGAAGATTCAACCTTGCAAAATATAAATGATGGAAGTTTTGTTATACAGGTCTTGCTTTAACTTGCCCTCGATCACCCAGCAGAAAAACTTAATTATGAGGCATAAAACACAGAGCTAGATTAATATGGTGAGCTGTAAGAGGCTTAAATCAGCAGCCTTCAACATTGCTAGTTTTACTGGTAACCCACTGCAATTATGGAATATTGGATTATGTATACAAATACTTCCTCTTAGTTCAAAGAGAAGAAAATTTTTTCTTTCTTTACCAATATCGATTAGAAAATTTATCACATCTACACCCTGTACTCTGTATAACTACTATGAAGACAACAATATGCAATGTGTCAATTATTGTGAATGTACTAACATGTTTTGAAACTCTCATATTGTTATCTCTTATTAAAAGTAATAAAGCCGGGCGTGGTGGCTCACGCCTGTAATCCCAGCACTTGGGAGGCTGAGGCAGGAGGATTGGGGCGAGTTCGAGACCAGCCTGGGCTACAAAAGTGAGCGCAGGACCAGCCTCAACTGCATAGCAAGACCCTGTCTCAAAAAGACAAAAAAAAAAAAGTAATAAAAAAATAAAAAATGCATTATGGCAAAAGACATATTGCCACAACTTCTCAAAATACTGCTCAGGTGGGTGTGGTGGTGCACACCTGTAATCCCAGCACGTTTCTTTATGTATTTATTTATTTATTTATTTATTATTTAGTACAGGGTCTCACTACACAGACTGGACTGGTAGTGATCTTCCTGTTCTCAGCCTCCCAGGCACTGGGATTGCAGGAGCACCACCATGCCCAATCTCATTCACTGTCTCAGCGTGCCCCTTGGGCAGGGCCAGCACAGCGCACCAGGGATGAAGCTGGGTCCCTGAATTTGCCTAAGCAGGCGCTTTAATCCACTGAGCTCTCTGGCCAGACCTGAAATACCAGTACTTGAGAGATTGAGGCAGGAGGATTTATGTGAGTTTCAGACCAGACTGGGCTACAAAGTGTGTTCAAGGCCAGCTGGAGCTGCCACAGAAAGACCCTGACACAAAGACAAAAATAAATAAATAAATAAATAAATAAATAAGTACATTGTAATGTGTCCTCATGGACCTTTTTACCCCAATCTGGCATCATGTGACTTCTGGCTCTTCCCCACTGTGAAAATTACCAGGAAAGGTAAACATTTGAAGTCAAATCAGGACATCAGGGCAGCAATGACAGTGTAGTTTAAGACACTCTTGAAGATAAGTTCCAGCATTGATTTAGAAAATGGCCAGAAGCCGGGCGTGGTGGCGCACGCCTGTAATCCCAGCACTTGGGAGGCTGAGGCAGGAGGATCAGTGTGAGTTCGAGACCAGCCTGGGTTACAAAAGTGACCTCAAGGCCAGCCTGAACTGCGTAGTGAAACCTGTCTCAAAAAGACCAAAAAAAAAAAGAAAAAGAAAAGAAAATGGCCAGAATGACAGGATAGTGTGTTTGAAGTGAAAGGAGATTCATGGTAATGTATGTTTTTCTGTAATAAGTTTGCTTCGTTTTCTTTGTGAGACAGGATCTTGATGTACAGTTCAGGCTGGCCTTAAGCTCACAGTGTAGCCCCAGGCTGGTCTTGAACTCTCAATGGTCCTCTCGACTCTGCCTCCTGAGCGCTGGGATTACAGGCATGCATCCCACACCCAGTCTTTCTATCAGTATTTTTAACAAGGCATAAAAATAATTTAAATGTTTATAGATAAGGACCTGAATAAGCACTTGTGCTGTCTATATTTTATTTATTTATTTATTTACTTATTTACTTACTTACTTATTTATTTTTTGTGGGACCGGGATTCAAACTCACAACCTTGCACTTGCCAAGCAGGCAGTTGTGCCATAGAGCTATCTCCCCAGCCCCCAACTATCTATATTTTAGAATACTACTTGGTCTCTTGCTCATGCTCACCTTCCTTTTGTTGTTGTTGTTGTTGTTTATGGTTTTTTGAAGCAGGGTCTTTCTATGCAGTTCAGGCTGCCTTCAGTGCACTATGTAGCCCAGAGTGGCCACAAACTCTCAGAGATCCTTATGCCTCAGCCTTGAGAGTGCTGGGGTTACAGTCATGCACTGCCACACTTGACTACTACAAAAGCTTTTAAACAGATAAAAATAATTTGTAACCTTAACACCAAAAATCGCCTCTGATATCGTTGTGGAGTTTCCATTTATTTGCTTTTCTATATATATCAATGTGGCCAATATTACAGTGTTACAATCAGGATGCATTTAATTTTTTCCTTAAAATAGATGAAACTAAAATGATCACTAGCCTTTAACTCCTGAAGTAGCCAGTTGCCTGCTTCCTGGAGCTGCTCCTCCAGGGTTTCTGAGATCCGCCAAATCCTGGGTGTATTCACACTTGCTCAGGAGCCCAGGCATCTCGAGCGTGGACTGCTGCTGTGCTTGCCATGACCCTTTACCACCACAAGATGTCGCCCCCAGACGTCTATGCACGGTCACACGAAGGTGACGTGGTCTTCAGTCCTTGAGAGCACCACAACGCCCTGAAATAACTCATTTCTTGTAACAGGTTCCCAGTGGACTCTTAATAAATGTTTTCCCCTCGAAGGCAGAATCAGGCAGGTCTCAGGAAAGGAGAGATAGGGGTGGTACAGGCTCTTTCCCAGGTACTGAGGGCACCATGTCTGGATTCCTGTTCTGGTTTCCCTTCTCCCTGGCCAGGTGGCCCTAGGGCCCTGGGCACCTGGGAGGAAAGGGCAAGCAGGATGGGCTGCAGGGAGCCCTGCTTGCTGGCTGCCGTGCCCCTGGATGGGCAATGTGGAGGGCACTTCTGCCAGCCTGAAAGTGAGAGGGGAATCCTTGTTCCGGGAATGCCCAGACCTGTGGGTAGATGTGAAAGCTGGAGAACAGGAACCTGCGGCTACTAGCAGGAATGGGAGGAAAAGTCACTGTGGGCTGCAGACCAAGGGGTGAGGTAGACAAGGAACAGGAAGCAGCGAGTAGAGTGAACATGGCAGGGAAGCAGGGCAGTTGGGAGGGTGAGGGAGAGATGGAGTCAAGGAGTCCCAGGGGCCTATGGGCCACACCTCGGGAGAAGTGTAAGTCCCCAGGCTCAGTGACTTACACCCAATGAGGGACCTTGGGTTAGTGCCACTAAGAAAGAGAGGAACCTGTCACCAGATCCTGAGACCCTCACAGAAAGTTGCCCAGAGAGGAGGCTCTCAGCTGAGGCCAACACCAATGACCAACATAGCAATGGTCACTTGTGTGGAAGGCTGGGGCCTGTGTCTCAGCTGAACTGTGCCACCATCCGCATGACACCTCTGACCCCAACTAGATGAGAGTGCTGGGGTGGGGGACTGCCATCAGCTGATGTCCCTGACAGCTAATGGCTGTGAAGTTTGGAGGAAGTCAGTTGTATTAATTAGCTTTCTGTTACCTCAGCAAAAATCCCTAAGGAGGAAGCCGGGCATGGTGGCGCATGCCTATAATCCCAGCACTTGGGAGGCTGAGACAGGAGAATCGCGTGTGAGTTGAAGACCAGCCTGGGCTACAAAAGTGAGCTCAAGGCCAGCCTGAACTGCATAGTGAGACCCTGTCTCAAAAAGACTCCCCCCAAAAAAGAATCCCCAAGGAAAGATCCACTTTGGCTCCCAGTTTCTAAGACCTGTGAGGCTGTTAGACCTCATGGCAGAAGAGGATGGCAGAGGACAGGCCTTGTCCAGAAGAGCAAATCATCCCTTTAAAGAAATGTGTTATAAAGTGATTTAGAAATGGTGCTAACAGTGGCAAACAAGAGTGACAATTGTGGGGCTGGGAAGATAGCTCAGGGGCACAAGTGCCTGTCTGGCAAGTGCAAGGCCTTGAGTTAGATCTCTGGTCCTGCTTAAAAAAAAGAATGACAATTGTGACTACCAAACAGAATTTAGCAATCAAGAACTAAAAGCAGTTATGGAACATTTGACTATGTATACAACTACCTTCTCTTAGATCAAAGAGAACTCTATTGTACCAGAAACCATTAGAAAATTTATCATGTCTACATCCTGTGTCCTGTATAACTACGAGGACAACAATGTGCAATGTATCAAGTATTGTGAATGTACTACTAACGTATTTTGAAACTGTCACATTGTAATTTCCTATTAAAATTAATTTAAAAAAGAAAAAAGAAATAAAGAAATAAAATTAGATCAGGCCTATAGCTCAGCAGCATAGCACCTTCCAGGCAAGTACAAGGTCCTGAGTTTGATTCCCAGTACCAAACAAAGAAAAAAGCAAACTCTTATGTTCTATTAATTATTGATGATAGAAAAATTAAAAATATTGTGCTCTGGTCACTGAGGGTCCTATGGGCTTTAGACTGGGAAGAAGGTCGAGCTGTTTGGAATCTTGCAGGATAGCAGAGGCAGGGGGAGGGATGGGTTTCTATTTGAGTACAGAGAGAGGTGAGGAGCAAGAGGGAGGAGAATTTCCCATGGAAAGTAAGGAAAGATGATTGTCACACCTGGTGTGGCCCCTAAGGGGGCATGAGGTCCAAGAGCAGTTGTAGCACTCGGTCAGTCACCAAAGGGAGCCACCATCCCCAAGGAGTGCCCACTCATGACCAGTGTTTGCAGACACGGAAGGAGAATCAAGCCTTTTTCTGTCCCCAGCAGTGAGAGAAGAGAGTAGAAGCCAGACAGTCATCTGCAAGAGGAAGGAGGCTCAGTGAGGAGAGGGTTAACTTTCTGAGCAAAAAGCTGAGAAGCCAAAGGTTGTGGCTTCGGGAGTTGAGAGCTGCTGCCTGCAGCAATGGGTGGGGCTTAGTGGACGTAGCGGGCACTGGGGAGCCACCTGGCTTCAAATCATCTCGGAGTTTTAGGGGGAAGAAGAGAAGAACAAAGAAGGACAGAGAAATTGGGGGCTTACCTGATGTAAAACAGCCAGCTGAGATCTGGCATGACAGAAGCACCAAGAGCTGTAGTGCCTGGTAGAAATTCCCTGGTGTGGTGCCCTCAGATGTCCCCAGGACCTGCAGAATTCCTCATCCTATCTGATCTCTGGGACATCTGTGCTTGCATGTCCTGCCTGTAACAGCTTCAGTTCTGAGCTGAGTTTCCTGCAGAGAGTAGCGTTTCTGCTGGCAAGCAGGTTGGCAGTGAGAACAGCCAGTTCAATTTGGAGCCTTATGAGTGCCAGTGCTTCAAACTCGTGGCACACACCTGTTAAACCGGCACTCAGGAGGCTGAGGCAGGAGAATCTTGGAGATCAAGGCCAACTTGAGCTACCTAGTGAGACTTTATCTAAAAAAAAAAGTTGCTAAGGACAAGTTTGGACTGTGAAACAAAAGTTCTTTCATGTGTTCCTGCCAAGCAGGTGCTTGGGTCACAGCAGAACTCCAGTTGAGGATGAACGCTGCACCGACCCTTTTGTGCACTTATTTGCCTAAGTGATTATGTTCCTAGGTATGGTAAAGAAGCATGGCATGAAAACAGTATCAGCAGCTGGCTCTACTCTTTTTTTTTTTTTCTTGTTTCAGAACTTTTGTTTGTTTATTTATTAATTTTGATGGCCGGCTCAGCCTGCCCTGAGGGCAGGGCTGGCACAGCATGTGGTGCCGGGGATCGAACCGCGGTCCCTGCAGTCACCTAAGCTTTCCCAAGCAGGCGCTTTAGACCACTGAGCCATCCCGCCTGGCCCCTGGCTCTACTCTTAGTTGATGTATTTATTTATTGTTAAATAGTTTTTGGTGGTATTGGGATTAGGTGTGTGCAACCTCCTCACTAGCTCTTCCTTCCTTCTTTTTTTTTTTGAAACAAGGTCTTGCTGTGTAGCACAGCTGGCCCCATATAAGCAGTAATCCTTCTGCCTCTTGGGTGCTAGGGTTACAGGAGTGTGTCACAATGCCAAGCTTTTCTATTTTTCTATTTTGAGATAGTGTCTTGGTCAATTGCCCTTTTCAGCCTTGCAGAGGGTTTGGGACCACAGGTGTGGTGCCACCATACCAATTTTTAACTATGTATATGTGTATGTGTGTGTGTATCTGTATGTGTATGTTTAATCAGGATGTCATAGGTTCATATCTACATTAATATCTGAGATCATTTAAATTAAAAAGTAGACTTAATAGTAATCCCTACTACTTGGTATGTAGTACTAGACCCAGCAGAATCCAGCAATGATTCAGAACTTCTTAGTAATGCGGAATCTTAGGTTCCATCCTAGACCTACTGAGCCACAGTATGGTCATTTGCTTTGTTTTTTCTCTTTTCTGAGACAGGATTTCAGGTGGGCCTTGAACTCACTTTATAGGCCAGGCTGGCCTTGAACTCATAGCAATCCTTCTGTCTCAACCTATCAAGTGCTGACAAGTGCTGAGATCACAGGTATGTGTCCCCATGCATAGCTTTTTCTGTTTTTCTTTTTAGCTAGGATCTCCCTGTGTAGTTCAAGTTGGCCTTGAACTCACTACATAACCCAGTCTGGCCTTGAACTTATGGCAATTCTCCTCCTTCCGCTTCCTGAGCGCTAGGCTTCCAGGCATGGTTCACCATGCCTAGCTTTCAAAACATGTATTTAAGATGCAAACTCCTGCATCAACTGTCATAGATTATGGTCTAACTGTACAGTGGGGTATTATGCAGCCATTAAAAAGGATGATATAGATAAAAGCTATGGCATGGATAAGCTCAGCAGTTCTGTGGTTCTGTGAAAGCTGGCTACAAAGGCCTTAAATTATGGTTCCATGAAATGTGCAGGAAAGACAAATCCATAGAGACAGAAATTAGTGTCAGGCATGGGCTGGGAAGAGGGAGGTTGGTAGGAGGAGAAGCAAACATTCTGGAATCAGATAGTGGTGAAGGTTGCAGAACATTGCGAATAAACTAAAAAACACTAAATTGTACGCTTCAAAAATCTCAACCTTAGCCGGGTGTGGTGGCGCATGCCTGTAATCCCACCACTTGGGAGGCTGAGGCAGCAGGATTGGTGCGAGTTCGAGACCAGCCTGGGCTACAAAAGTGAGCTCAAGGTCAGCCTGAACTGAACATCAAGACCCTGTCTCAAAAAGACAAAAATAAATAAATAAATATCTCAACCTTTTTTGTTTGTTTTATAGAGAAGGAACCTAGGCCCCTGTGCACATTAGGCAAGTGCTCTGCCACTGAGCTACGCCCCAGTCCTTCCCCATATTTCAAACTTACGTGATTTTTTTCAAATACAAAATTCACAGCAATAGAGCACATTGCCTGCACTGTTTGACAACTAGTTGATTTCTTCTCTTTCCATGGAGTAGTGGAAGATGATGCTCAGGTAACCACAAGCTAAAGAAAGCCCTTTGGGTTTTCATCGTTCACTGAGTAACTCCATTCCAAATATCCAGCAGGTTTATTTTGTCATTCATGAAACAGTTTCTCTGTAAGTATTTGCCTTGTTTGTTTTTGGTCTTTTTTTATTTTACTGTATTTTTTTGGCTGAATTTTGTTTAGGGAAGGCTTATTTTTTGTTTTGGTGTCGAGGACAAAACCCAGGGCTTCCAGCTTACTAGGCAATCATTCTACTGCTGAGCCAAATCCCCGTCCCCTTTCTCTGTAAGTGTAATGCTATTGTTAATATTAAAACTAAAACATGACCAAGGTAGAACAATTGCTTTAGGGCATATTCTATCCCCAAACCTGAAATTTTTTAGAAGGTCATAAAGTATGTCTCATATGTATATGCTTTTGTTTATTTGTTTGTTGTTCTGTCTCAGATGGGGTATCCCTATGTACTTCAGGCTGGCCTTGAACTCAACTGTGTGGCTCAGGCTGGCCTTGAATTCATGGTAATCCTGCTCAGTCTCTGAGTGCTGGGGTTACAGGAGTGTGCCACCATGCCCGGCTGCGTCTGCTTTCTAAAGGTGAGCTCCTGGGTGACTGGTGTGCATATGGGACTGCTAGAAGCGGTCTGAGTAATGCCCTCTCCAAAGGCAGGGCCTCAGCCCTTCCCCACCTTCATCTGGAGGATTCTTCTTTTTTATTTGGGATCCCAGACCTAGCTTCAGTTGCTTTCCTTACAGGCATGGCTTCATCTGGCAGCGCCACCACTGGGCAACAAATGGGCAGGGACCTCTCCTTGGCTCTGGCTGCGAGCTGCTGCCCACATGTCCCTACCTGCCACGGGTGGCACAAGAAAGCAGCCAGCAGCCCATTTTGGAAATTGTCCTCCCCTTCCCATCCCCAGGCTCCTGGGCACCAAAAACCTCTTTTTTCCTCTACAGAGTAAAGGGGGAAGCCAGGCGTGGAGATAATCCCAGACTCCCAGAGGCTGAAGCAGGAGGATCACTGTGAGTTAAAGGCCAGCCTGAGCTACATAGTGAATTCGAGGCCAATTTGAACTGTATAGTGAGACCCAATCTCAAAAACAAACAAACAAGCCAGATGCCAGGAAACACTGTGAGAGAAGAGGCACCTTCCTTCCCCAGAGAGAACTGCACTCCAGCTTCTGCCCAGCCGTGTTCTATTATGTAGGAAGGATAGGCAGCAGAAACATTAACAGAGTGGGCTTGGCACTGTTATGTTCTTGTTTTCTTGTCTTGTCCAGTATGTCTTATTTTTATTTATCTCTATTTGTATTTCTTAAGCAATTACTTAAGGTAGGCCTAGTGGCATGCCTGTAACTCCAGTTACTAGGCAGCCTGAGGCAGGATGATCCCAGGTTCCAGGCCAGCTGTGGCAACTTAGCAAGGGCCTGTCTCAAAATAAAAAAAAAGGCTAAGATGTGGCTTGATTCATAGCTTTCTATATCTCCCACATAATCATAAAATAAAGACAAGTGCTCTGTTAGAGAAAATGAAAACTCTATAGTTTCAACATGAATCTTTTAACAGAGAATTTCTGTCCAGCAAAATTTCACGCATGAGAATCACAAAGGCTTCCTTTCAGGGACCGCAGTACACAGAGAGGTCTTTCATAGGGAACCAGGGTTCCAGAGACAGGAAAGGAAGTTGTCTCAGACTGACCGTGGCAGGTGTGGAGGCAGGCCCTCTGGAAACCTGGGCTGTGCCCCTCCCGGCAAAGAGGTTATGCTGGCCCCTGTTGTCAATACTGGGGCATTTCTCACTTTCTTATTTATTTATTTATTTATTTATTTATTTATTTATTTACTGTGTGTGTATGTGACCAGGGATTGAACTCAGGCCTTTGTGCTTGCCAGGCAAGTGCTTATTCTACTCAGCTATTTCCCTGGGCCTCTTTCTTTTCTTTTCTTTTTTTTTTTCTTGTTTCAGAACTTTTGTTTGTTTATTCACTCATTTTTATGGCCAGCTCAGCCCATCCCGAGGGCAGGGCTGGCGCAGCATGTGGTGCCAGGGATCGAACTGCGGTCCCTAAAGCCACCCAAGCTTTCCCAAGCAGGCACTTTAGACCACTGAGCCATCCCGCCGGGCCCCTCTTTTCTTTTTTAATTTTTCTTTTTGAGAAAGGTCTAGCTATGTGGCCCAAGCCAGCCTTGAGCTCTTGGACAAGCGATCCTCCCGCCTCAGCCTCTAGATCAGGTAGGACAATAAGTTTGAGCCATTTGACCTTAGAAGAAAGTTTATAGTTAAGCCGGGCATGGTGGCTCACGCCTGTAATCCTGGCACTCGGGAGGCTGAGGCAGGAGGATTGGTGCGAGTTCGAGACCAGCCTGGGCTACAAAAGTGAGCTCAGGACCAGCCTCAACTGCATAGCGAGACCCTGTCTCAAAAAGACAAAAAAAAAAAAAAAGAAAGTTTATAGTTAAGAAAGAAAGAAAATGAAAAAAAAGGAAATGAAAAGAAAAGAAATTGCAAGCCAGAGAGACATGGTGGCACAGGCCTGCCCCAAGCTCTCAGCAGTGAGGAGCTTGGGGCAGGAGAATGCTGCAAGTTCAAGGTCAGCTTGAACTATAAAATGAGACCCTATCTCAGAAAGTCAAACTAAAATGAACAAACAAAAACCCTGTAGTATAACTGTATGCATGGGGAGCCAATTCAGAATGTCTCAGTAATAAGTAAGATTCCTTAGAAGATCCTTATTCCAGGGCTGGTGAGATAGCTCAGCAGTCTAAAGCACTTAGGCAAGCTTAGGCAAGCCTAGGCAACCTTAGGCAACTGCAGGGACCACAGTTCAATCGCACGCCACATGCTGAGCCAATCCCACCCCCAGGGCAGGCTGAGCCAGCCATAATATAAACAAACAAACAAACAAACAAATAGAAGATCTTTATTCCAGGTAGTTGTTTAGCTTACAAGTTAAAATAAAGTCTCCTTGGAGCTTTAAGTGGTCTAGTCAGTTTAATGGTCCAACTCCCTGTGAGCGCTGCCGCTGTCTTCCCAAGCTCCTCTATGCCCCTCCTTTCCAAGACATTAGGTACAATGTGCTTGCGTGTGGGAGGGCAGGGGGCCCTGAGCTGGGCATGGTGGCTCATGCCTATGTTTCCAGCACTCTGGGAGGCTGAGGCTGGAAGACTGAAAGCTTGAGCCCCAGCCTGAACAATTTAGCGAGACCCTTTCTCAAAATGGAAAAAAGAAAAAGAGAGAGAGAAAGAGAGAGGAGGTTAGGGATGCAGCTCAGGTAGTCCCAATCCTCAGTACATAAATAAATACAAATAAAGACACAGGTGGGCTGGTGAGATAGCTTAGCGATCTAAAGCTCCTGCTTGGGCAAGCTTAGGCAACTGCAGCAACCATGGTTCAATCCCCAATACCACATGCTGTGCCAGTCCCACTCCCAGGGCAAGCTGAGCTGTCCATAACATAAAGGGGCAATAGCTCCATGGCACAAGTGCCTGCCTGGCAAGTGCAAGGTCATAAGTTTGAATCCCAGTCCCACAATCAATCAATCAATCAATCAATCAATCAATCAATATTTTTAAAAAGATGACACAGGATTTTGGCAGTCTGTCAGGAGGAAAATATCCTAAAACCTGTTTCACATCCTGGGCCTGGAAGGTACCCCATGTGACCCTGGCCTCCTAGCACTGGAGTCCTGGTGTCAACTTTCCCTGCTGTCTAGGGCTGGTTTGTGTGGCCCGGAGTTCCCAGCAATGTCACTTCTGAGAGAAGGAGAGAGTTCCAGCTCCTCTCTCCTAGTTGAGTAAAGGCTCCCTGTGAGGAAAGAGCTGCTGGAAGAAGCCCAGAACCAGAGCCTGCAGCCACAGCCACACCCCAGACACCTGTGACCCAACATCTACAAGTCCTGAGAGACCATTGGGCCAGAACATCCAGCTAGGTAGGTCCAGAATCCAACCCACACTAATTAGAACAAAAACTACTTGTCATTTAAAACCACTATATGTGGTGGGTGTTGGTTGTAAACCTATACCGAACAGATACACACCCTCGCTCCCAAATGTGAGTGATAATGCTGAGTGTAATGGCTCACATCTGTCATCCCAGCATTCCGGGAGGCTGAGGCAGGAGGCCAGAAAGTTCCAGACTATCCTGGGCCACTTAGTAACTTAGCAAGAATCTGTCTCAAAAAAAAAAAAAAAAAAAACAAAGAAAGGCCTGAGGATACAACTCTGTGAGAACACCCTGGATTCAATCTCCAGTAACAGTAAGGGAAGATAAACAAGCCGAGCTTGGGCAATTTGAGGAGCCTCCGTAATGCTGTGCGTGGTGGTGCACACCTGTTAGCCCAGCACTATGGAGGCTGAGGCAGGAGGATTATCTTGTTTGAGGCCAAGCTGTGATACATAGTGAGTTTAAGTCCAGCCTGAACTGCATGGTAAGACCCTGATTCAAGTATGTATGTGTGTGTGTGTGTGTGTGTGTGTGTGTGTGTGTGTGTGTGTGTATATATATATATATATATATATATTTTTTTTTTTTTTTAATTTGAAGCAGCTGGATGTGGTGGCATATACCTGTAATCCCAGCACTTGGGAAGCTGGGCTACAAAAGTGAGCACAAGGCAGGCCTGAACTGCATAGTGATGAGACTTTGTCTCAAAAAAAGACCAAAAAAAAAGAAAGAAAAGAAAAGAAAGAAATAAATTTGAGGCCAAAAATTTGAGGTCAGCCTGGGCACCACAGCAAGAAAAAAAATTATTGATAGTGCCTGTCAAAAATACATTTAAAGGCTGAGCCAGCCATAACACAAACAAATAAATGAGGTTTAAGGGAATTAAATTTTAAAAAATTAAAAAAAAATCTTTCTAGGGCCGGCCAAATAGCTAAACCCTAACCTGAACCCTAACCCTGTGGTGCCAGCCTGCACTGAGATGGCAGTTGAGGCTGGACATGGTGGCACATACTTGTAATCCCATTTCTTGGGAGGCTGTGAACAGATAGATCACTAAGAGTCTGATCTAGTAGTAAGACCCTGAACACCCTGTAGGCCAAAAATTTTTTTTTAAATCTTTCTTTTCAT
This sequence comes from Myocastor coypus, assembly GCA_004027025.1. Lineage (NCBI taxonomy): Eukaryota > Metazoa > Chordata > Mammalia > Rodentia > Myocastoridae > Myocastor > Myocastor coypus. The sequence goes on along the minus strand of PVJA010039496.1, from coordinate 4,755 downwards.
TCTCCTGGAAGTCTTTTTCAGTTTCTTTCTGGACCTTCATTTTTTCCTCCCTGCCGCACCCTCTTAACCCATCTGGCTCCTTTAACCAGGCAGCCACCTGGGAGTCACATTCTCAGTATCCTCAACAGACTGTTGTCCTGGAATCTCACACCCCCTTGTCCTCCCATGCACTGGAGCTGGAGCTGTGGCGAGTGCTGAGGGCAAAGCAGGCAGAGGCAGGGGACTGGTGGGAGAGGTAGGGGTTGCCAACATCTTCATTTCTCTCTCCTTGCTAGTTGATCGAAGAGACACAGAATCCCCCTGAGGACAAAATACCAGAAAAAACTGGTGAGGGCCAGGCCCCACCAACATCTCTCAGTCCTGAGTGTGTCTGCAGGAATGAGGCCAGCCATCCCAGCCTCTGAGGGCTCTCAGCTCTTCCTGGGCTCTATTTTTTTTTTTTTTTTTTTTTTTGCCTTTTTGAGACAGGGTCTTGCTGTGCAGTTGAGGCTGGCCTTGAGCTCATTTTTGTAGTCCAGGCTGGTCTCGAACTCTCACCAATCCTCCTGCCTCAGCCTCCCGAGTGCTGGGATTATAGGCGTGAGCCACCACGCCCAGCTTTTTTTTTTTTTCCTGGGCTCTATTAAGACTCCTGCTTGCTTCATTTTGAGCTAACTGTAAGACCCATGTGCTATGGAAATCAGACAGTTGCTTATCATAGACCAAAGCCCTCAAAGTGATATGGGGTGGGCATGCAAATGGCTCTAACTATGTATCAAGATAGACACAATGTCATTGTCTATATGACTAAAAAAAAAGACAAACATTTGCTTGGGAATTTTAGATCGTGTACAGTTGACCTCCCCAACAGCTGTGAACTTCATGCAGAATGTGATTCCTCTGGGTCCACAGCACTCAGATGGGTCCTAAATGTAGAGCGACTCCAGGGACCGTTGCTGGAGGCTGGACCTCAAAGTCTGCTGCAGGAATGGTGGGACTGCATCGGAGTAGTCTTTTGCCTGAGCCATTTGGTTGGTGACTCTAAGCATACTCTGAAAAGTTCAATAGACAGACAGACAGACAGACAGATATTAAGAGCAGAATATTTATTGGGGGAAAGAAAGCTTCTGTTCAAGAGAAGGACAGATAGGGGGTCCTAATGGGTTGTCCCCCTATTTTTGATACATGGTCAATACTATCTTTGAATTCATGTCAATCCTCCTACCTCTGCCTCCCTAGGGCTGGAATTATAGGAATGTATCACTATGCCCAACAAAGTTCATTGTTAAAATTGCACTAAATAGGGGTCAGGGAGATAGCTCAGCAGCATAAACACCTGCCTGTCAAGTGCTAGGTCTTGAGTTTGATCCCAGGGACCATAAAAAATATAAAATAAAATTACACTACAAAAACAGAGTAGGCAGATGTATTTTTCTCATGAGGACAGACCTTTCTTTCCTTTTTTAAAAATGTATGTATTTGGGGCTGGGGAGATAGCTCCGAGGCACAAGTGCCTGCTGGGCAAGTGCAAGATCGTGAGTTCGAACCCTGGTCCCACCAAAAAAATAAAATAAAATAAATAAAAAATGTATGTATTTAATACAGCTTAGACTTGTGATCCTCTTGTTATCAGCCTCCTCAGTGCTGGGATTACAGGCATGTACCACCACACTGGGTCTCTGTGGCCCGCTCAGTGTGCTCAGGGGTGGGACTGGTGGGGCATGTGGTGCCAGGGATTGAAATTGGGTTCCGGTGCATGCCTAAGCAGGTCCCTCTCCCTCCCCGTCTCTGAGACAGGGTATCACTGTGTAGTTCAGCCTGGCCTTGAACCAGTTATGTAGCCCAGGCTGGCCTTAAACTCAAGGAGATCCTCCTGCCTCAACATTCCTCAAATTGGGATTACAGTTGGTCTAGAATCCAGAAGGCATCAGATTGACCTGTAGGTTCTGGCCATTCAGAGAGAGGGAGGTGAGGTCTTTTCAGAGAAACAATCACAGTAAGGCCAGAGAGAGGCTCACTGGGAGAAGTGAAATGCCACAGTGGAGGATCTTGTAGCTCTGGAGAGGCCTCTGTAGCGGTCTGGTAGCTTGAGAACAGGGTTTATCAAGTTTAAACTTAAAACTGGACACCTGAGGATTTCGTCTTTTGAAATCTGGCCTTGGACTACAATGCCAGGAGCCTCCGCGGTGATTGACAGTTCCTTCGTCCAATAGACTTGGAGAATTTCTAGTCCTGGTACAATAAAAGTCAATGTGAAGGGGCTGGGGGCGGTATTTTCTGGCCTCTGGCTGTGGAACTCGGAGTCCCACCGGTGTCCGCCCCACAGCTCTGTCACTAATCGCTGTCGGGTTCTGGGAGGGATGGGCTCCAGACTGCGGGCTGGGCGCGGCTCGGTGGCGGTAGCGGAGGACTCTCACTTCCCGTTCCAGTTCAGCGAGGGAGCCAGGGCGGGAGACCGCAGCCCGGGGGCGTGGAGGGGTGCGGCGCGGGAGGGGCGGGGTCTCCGCCGCTTTGCCGGCTCCGCAGTGGTGGCTCTGGGCTCCTGCCAGTCTTTGGGACTTTGCAGCCGCTGTGGGCCAGGAAGGCCTGGAGAACCGCGAGGAAGAGCGGGTGTCGGCCCCACCCCTCTGTCACGTCCTGTTCGTAACCCCAGCGAGCACCTTGGCTTCTCACAGTGTCGCTGGGCCAACCTCCTAGTTTTTGACGCTTCTCGGGTCACCTAGACCCCAAAGGATTCTAAGGTTTGTCTATGGATCGCGCTACCTCCAGCAAATAGGCTCCAGCCTTGGGAGTTTCTGAGGAGCGCAGACATAAAATCTATACTCAAATCTCTTCTTAGATTTTTTTTAACTCCTTAAGGCATTATTTATTTGTTAGAACTTTAAACAAGAGAAATGAAATGTGTGTGTGTTTTTTTTTTTTTTTTTTTTGAGATCCTTGAACATTTGTTAAATGAGCAATAGCAATGTCAGTATATAAAAAATTCCTCGTAAAATTTACATTAGGTCTGGGTAGTAAAATGTGCTTGGATTGGTGGAATAAAGATGTGAAAGACTGCAATTTCCTCTCCGGGGTTAGTTTTTCCTCCACTAAGATGCAAAATTCTTTGTAAGTGGTAGTGGATTCGATGAGTGACTTATTGTTTCCACTGAAAACTTTTTTTAAAAATCTTTGTTTATTTTTTGTTTTTTGAGACAGGGTCTCACTGTGTACTTTAGGATGGCTGTGTAACCCAGTGTAGCCTCGAATTCCTGCCAATCCTCCTGCCTCAGCCTCCTGAATGCTGGGATTACAGGCATGTGACATTACACCCAGGAATACCAAAAACTTTAAGAGAGAAGCAGTATCATATTTCTTCATGAAGTCTAATGCCTTACAAGGTATTAATTACTGAATGAATTGCTGATCCATCCAGTAATCAACTGTGACCATGTTCCCAAACATAATTGCTTTGTGATCATGCTGTTAATTTATGAATGTAATGATAGTTTTTTTTTTTTTTTTTTTTTTTATGGGACCTGGGTTCAAACTCACGACCTTACACTTGCCCAGCAGGCACTTGTGCCTTGGAGCTATCTCCCCAGCTCCCTGTAATGATAGTTTTGAGTCCAGAGAAATTGTGTTTTGTGCTTCTCTTCCATTGAATTTTACTTATTTTAAAATTTATTCATATGGGGTTTCTTTTTTTTTTTAATTTTAGGGAAGGGTCTATAGGGTGTTTAGGGTCTCACCCCTAGATCCGACTTGTAGTAATCTGCCTGTTTGTAGCCTCCCAGAGTTGCGATTACAGGTGCACACCACCATGCCCAGTCTCAATTGCTGTCTCGGTGCCCCAAGGGTGGGGCTGACACAGTAGGCCCAGGGTCTTCTTGTTTTTTTGAAACAGGACTTGCCATGTAGCCCAGGCTGGCCTTGAACTCACAGCAATCCTACCTCAGCCTCCCAAGGGTTGGGATTACAGATGTGCACCACTACACCCAGATCCCACATCTTCATATATTGTATAAATGTAATTTTTATTTAAATCCTACAGGGTTTCATTGGGTATTTGAAGCTGTCCTTCACTTTACTTTGTAGCCCACATGGGCCTCAGATTTACAGCAATCCTCCTGCCTTAGCCTCCCAAGTGCTGTGATTACAGGCATACTAGCCCATGTCTTTTACATTCTCATTTTTGACTTTCTTAAATCTTGAAATAGAATGGAACCCAGCACAATTCCTTGTGGAGTTCTGCATAGTCTTTTCTTTGGACTGTATTTAATGTATTTAAAAGACAGAGGGTGAGGTAGGTCAGGGGACTAAGCACCTGCTTAGGCAAGAGCAGGGACCAGGGTTTGATCCCTGATACCTCATGCTGCACTGGTCCTGCCCTGGGTAGGGGGAGGACAACAAATGAGACTGGGCATGGTGGCACATGCCTGTAACCCTAACACTGGGGAGGCTGAAAACAGGAGGATCTGAGCTGCATAGTGAGACCCTGAACCAAATACATTAAAAACAAAAACAGGGCCTGGTGGGATGGCTCAGTGATCTAAAGTGCCTGCTTGGGAAAGCTTGGGTGGCTTCAGGGACTGCAGTTCAATCCCCAGCACCACATGCTGCACCAGCCCTGCCCTTGGGGCGGGCTGAGCTAGCCATAAAAATGAGTGAATAAACAAAGGTTCTGAAACAAGAAAAAAAAAAAAAAATTTAAAAATTCTTTAAAAACAGCCGGGCGTGGTGGCTCACGCCTGTAATCCCAGCACTCGGGAGGCTTGAGGCAGGAGGATAGATCGG
>PVJA010039495.1:0-19106 GCA_004027025.1 Myocastor coypus | reverse complement strand
TTTTTTTTTTTTTTTTTTTTTTTTTTTTTTTTTTTTTTTTTTTTTTTTTTTTTTTTTTTTGGTACTGGGATCGAACTTAGGACCTTGTGCCTGCCAGGCTGACACTTTTGCCACTGGACTATCTCCCCCAGCCCTGACACTGGAAGATTCTATACCACTGTATTTGGGATATCTATCCTTCTATCTTATATTAAAGACTCTTTTGTTATCATGATATCTGCATTGTCTTTTAATTAAAAAAAAAAAAACCAGAGTCTTCATTTCAAAATACCACCACTGCTTACCCAACAGTTTCTACATTGGAACTGTGCTGCCAGAGTTTTCACAAGGAGCATGGCTCACTCACTTTGTCATTACTGAGATGCAACATCCAACACCTGCAACTCCAGAGAAGTTGATTTTAGCTTGTAATTACAGCACTATGGTCAGACTTTCATGGAGAAAGGTTTGTTGGGCTCCAAGGCCAAAGCATCCTGGTAGAAGGCTCAGGTAGAAGAAAACTGCTCATACCATGGGAGCCTGGAAGGACAAAGATAAGGGAGGAGCCTGGGATGAAGATGATACACTCTTCCAGGTCATCAAACAAGCCGTCTCCCCCAAGCAGGCCCCAACTCACAACTAAAAGTAAGCTAGCATGCTCCTCTCATCCAAAATCCTCTTTCAAAATCCCCTGGGAGCAGGAAGCCTTGGTAGGCCAGCCTTAAGGTCAGCCATAACAGAGCTGATATAGAAGCCAACTTTAGCAATCATTTAATCAAGAGAAACTTACATTTGTTGATAGATTCTGTGTTGGCCATAAAGTAAGAGGCTTGAGCTGCTTTAACAAAGACATGTGATATTTATTGTGTCCTTTATGACATTTCTCTTCGTGTATAGGATGTGTTCAGGGTGGGACATTGCATTAAAATACAGTATCATTTTACAATCACTAAAGATAGGGGCAGGCAGGAATCACTGATGAATCAAGGAGGAAATTCTGATGAATAGCACACAGGCACATTATTTTAAATGTTTCTTCACAAACTGTTTATTAGTTAGAAGAAGAAAGGAATGTTAACTATACAGGGAAGAAACCAGACAAGGTCTTGACTAAGTGATCACAGTTCACTTCAGATAGGCCAGATGGACTTTCTGCTTCCAGATGCAGCAGCTGAGGAGCAACTGTGACTGCAGGTGCATAGCCTGCATCCAATTGTAAGGCAACATCAGGCAAACCTTAAAGGGGTCACATTCTGATGTTATAATAAATAGCATTCACCAAAAATACCTCAGTCATAAAGACAAAAAAGGCTGTGGAACGTTTCCAGAGTAAAGAAAAGTAGAAAAATGTGATGGTTGAAAACATTTTGAGGTAGATAAGTATTTGGAAAACTAGTTACTTTAGATGATAGTATAGCAAACATAACACAGACACAGGTGTGCAGATGTATGCACACCTCATTTCAGACCCAAGAATTAGTGGCTAGCTTCCTGTAAGCGGCCTGTGGTATCCTGTGAAAATGGCTCGCTACTCTCTCAACCCAGAAAACCCCACAAAATCATGCAAATCAAGAGGCTCAAGTCTTCGCGTTCACTTTAAGAATACACATGCAACTGCCCAGGCCATCAAGGGTATGCATATCCGAAAGGCCACCAAGTATCTGAAGGATGTCACATTAAAGAAGCAGTGTGTGCCATTCCGACGTTACAATGGTGGAGTTGGTAGGTGTGCCCAGGCCAAACAGTGGGGCTGGACACAGGGTCGGTGGCCCAAAAGAGTGCTGAATTTTTGCTGCACATGCTTAAAAATGCAGAGAGTAATGTTGAACTTAAGGGTTTAGATGTAGATTCTCTGGTTATTGAACATATCCAGGTGAACAAAGCACCCAAGATGCGCCGCTGTACTTACACAGCTCATGGTCAGATTAACCCATACATGAGCTCCCCCTGCAATATTGAGATGATCCTTACTGAAAAGGAACAAACTGTTCCTAAGCCAGAGGAGGGGGTTGCACAGAAGAAAAAGATATCCCAGAAGAAACTGAAGAAACAAAAACTTATGGCACGGGAATAAATTAATTATAAAATAAATGCAAATAAAGTAAAAAAAAGAATTAGTGACTAATGTTGATTGTAGAGCTGTCATAAAACAAATAGGTAAGACTAGAGAGCCTAGGGAAACATTAGCAAGTAGAAAAGTCCAATACAATTTAGTCATTGAACATGTGGGAATAAAGTAAAATACAGCCCATGCCGCCAGGGAGCTCCTAGTCTAATGAGATGTGGGCAGGTAAACTAAGCACAGTACCCTATGACAGGTGCTTCAGTATAGAGAGCACTGTGTGGAGTGCTGCATGGAGCACATCAATGGAAGAGAAAGAGGAGCAGAAGCAGGTGGGATAAAAAGCAGGGAGTGATGGCCATGAGCACTGGCTTGGGAGCTCAGTTGTAGATTTACTAGCTGTGTGACTTGGAGAGAGTTCCATCGCATTTCTGAGTCTCAATTTCCTCATTTTTATATAAATATATTATTAGTACCTACTTTAAAAGACTGTAATGAGAATGAAATTAATTTATCCATACAAAACTCTTAACTGCTTGGACTATGCTCGCCTTGTTACAGGGCCTGGGTCCTAGAAAATGCTCAATAACAACAGTAGTAAACGTGAAGCAGGAGGGTAACATACAGTGTGGAGGTGTGTAACAGCATTGTACTGTATTGCAAGGACATAGAGATCTGTGGCCAGGGTGAGGGTGTGTATGTGCATCTGCTTCACCAAGTCCAGCAGCGGGAAGGAGCCCAGCCAGTTCAGATCTTGGTGTGGGTGAGTGAGGACTGGGAGTGTTCTAGAGGAGGAGGTGAATGTAATCTGGGTAAGATGTAGGACCAAAGCTGGTCAGCTCCATCCCCAAAGGTGGTGCAGGTCTGGGCCAAATCACATAAAGGATTGGCCAAATTCAGTAGCTATTTGTGGTTAGGGAAGGCAGAGAGCAATTATTTGCAACCCCCTTCCTGTGTGTTTTTCTCAGTCCTTAGTGCCTGTGTTGTATTAATGCTGATAAGTAGCATTAGCCTCCTAACACAATTGAGAAAGCTAAAGTTCAGGAAAATAAAAAATGGCTTGGCCAGAGTCACTACAGGGATGGGGGATCTCAGCCAAGACCTGCTTCTGTCTGGGTGTGAAGCCCTAGCTGCCCACTACCTGCACTTTGGTTGTAGTGGTTGTGCTGTGAGTGCCCAATCTATGTGCTGAGATGACTCCTGAGCAAATCAAACCTGGCCTTGGTTTCTCAGTGCTTTATAGAGAAAGAAAGCACCCACAAATGAGGTGAAGAACATGGAACACAAGGATACTTTAAATGGCTCAAAAGCAAGGTGTGGCTAGGTGTCTGTGAGGTGTGATTGAAATGTCATCCAAAACAGAATGACTGGGCTGGGTGTGGTGGCACACGCCTATAATCCCAGCACATGGGAGGCTGAGGCAGGATCAGTGCGAGTTAGAGACCAGCCTGGGCTACAAAAAGTGAGTTCAAGGCCAGCCTGAACTGCATAGCAAGACCCTGTCTCAAAAAGACAAAACAAAACAAAACCAGAATGACTGCTGCTGCTGAGCATCATCCAACAGAAGGCAGGCTCATAAGAACACAACAGTGTGTCCTCATCCACCTTATTCATGAGATGCCTTGGCACTATATGACTTCTGATTTTCTTTTCAAAGTCAGAATGACCACAAAAGTATACATTTCAAGGGCCAGCCAAATAGTTCAGCAGGCTAAAGCCCTGTTTAGGCAAAGCACAACTGTTGGGGTTTTATCCCCACCATGCTGTGCTGGCCTTGCCCCCAAGGTGTGCTAAGATGGTGACTGAGACTGGGCATGGTGGTATGCACCTGTAATCTCAGTGCTTGGGAGGCTGAAAATAGGATCACTGTGAGTCTGATCTGTGTAGTGAGACCTGTACACCCTGCATTAAATACATAAAAAAGGACACATTTGAGTCAATTCAGGATATTAAGCCACAACAGTGCAACTAAAGACACTCAACAAAGTGGACTCCAGAGCTGCTGCAGAAAGCAACAAGTGTGTTCAAAATGGGGGGTTGTATTTACAGGGGAATTAACAGCAATGTGTCTTTCATTGTAATAAACTTTTAGAATTTAAACATTTTAGTTTTAAAAGAATGATCACACCTCATAAATACAGCATTTGGAAGAGCAAAAGAAAACAAATGCCAGGGGAGGATGTCAGGCTAGTGTGATGTGCTGCAGAGAAAGCTGGTGCTCAGCTTGATCCCAAAGGTCTAGCAACAAAGGGTGCCCCTCTTACAATATATTTAGAGCAGTGGTGGCACGCACACAAAGCACTCCGCATGCACCCAAGCGAAGTCACCTGAGCAACTGAACATCAGATACTCAGGTTCAACTGCAGTGTTTCTAGTTTACAATAAAATAAGTGAGTTTGGGGTTGCAGCTTGGGCACTTGGTCTCTGACAAGCAAACCATCACTGATTCAGAGCATAGTTATGCTGTTGCCATTTGAAATGGGCACTCTCAAGGACAGCACTAAAAATATCATAAAAGATCCCTGGGAACTCCCAACTTTGCAGTTAACAAAGGGGTGCATGAGGGTAATGAACTTCCACAGTTAGGCTCTAAAAGTAATTCAAGCTGCTGTTTCTCCCTGGCCTGAGGATAGCCAAAGTATCCTATTTACTTCTCTGTACTTTGGCCCAAGCCTTATGAGTTTCTATAGAGCACAGACTCTAGGGTGTGTATACTTTGTATCCAGACAGCTCCTGGCAAATAATGGGTGTTCAATAAGTGAATAAATATTATATACAAACGCCAGACATTTTTTTTTCTTCAGGAGGGAGAGGGACACAACTAAAATATCTCAACCTCTGTGTTATGGTTTGTCTAGATGTTCCCCACAAAGCCTCATACATAGAGTAGTTTCTGGAGTTAGTGACTGATTCTTGATCCAGTGCTGAGACTGCAGGTGTGAGTGGGTAATTTTCATTACAATGTAAGAAGGAGTGAGAATCTAGACAGCTACCTGAGCTGCTGCCACCTCCTTTTCTCTGTGCTCTTTTCCCCAGCCACCATGAACAGTTGCTTTCTGCCATGTGCTACTCCAAGCTGGCCTTGGAGCCAGCTGAGTATGGACTGAAAATTCCTCTAACCATGAGCTAAATAAACGTTTCCTTGTTTCATTTCAGGTGTTGGGTATTTGTCCCAGCAACAAAAGAAAAGTAACTAAGACACTCCTTTTGAGGTCAAAATTCTATGCATGTTTTAATGTGCCTCAGTTCAGCAATTTGAGAAACTTTAAAATATGGCTTGATTGCTAAGTGCTACTTCATACCTATTGACTTGCTTGTGTTTTTTGTTTGTTTGTTTGTTTGTTCGGGGGTTGTACACAGGCACAAACACAAATATACATACAACTTCAGTTATTTTTAGTTCGAGTTCAGCAATACTACAAATTTTCATGTTGTTACAATTTCCTGCATAACGTTTTTTGGGAAACGAAGTATACCCTGGTCTATAAATCCTGAGTATTCACCAGCGGTACATACAAATACTCTTAGAATTCAAGACATTGTTACAAATAATTACATATAGTCAATTAATTTAAAATTTAAAATAAAGGGCATTATTGCTAAACAAGAAACTAATGACTAAGCAGAGCTGTGTAACTTAATTATGTTTCTGATGGGGGTTCTGCTGAATTGTGGAAGAACCTACATGGTGTTCCATGTCTCTGGAAGATGCTTAACTGCTATTGACAGCAACAGGAGGGAGGCCAGCATATAAAAAGCTTGCTTTCCTTTTGTGATTTCTAGAGGGAGAACTTAAAAAGAAAAAGTACATAAAAAAAGATGCTTTTCATCCCCCCAGGAATGTTCTGTGTAGTTGAAAGTTCTATCAAATTGATAACGCTAAAATAAGTAAAAACAAAGACTTCACTAACAAACTGGGGCATCTCCATTAGCAATAACTTGTCCATTAATTATTTGCTCAATTTCCATTATGTGCCAAAGATCATTTCAAATTACTTTCAGCCTAAATGTTTCTAAAGACCTAATAAATTTTATTTGTTTAAGCCATATCTTAAGGCTTGATGATAAGTGTTTCCTTATTAAAATCTAAGTAAACCATGCCCAATGATACTTTCTATGAGGATCTGCCTGTACAGGATCCACATCCATAGCATTTACATCCTCTCTTCCACACCTCCCAGGAAATCAGAGAGGTCAGCCTCACAAAGTTGACCCCATCTGAAACAATCACATCACTGAGTCTTAGTCATTAGCCCAAGACTGAGTGGTTGGGCAAAGATCACTTTGCTGCTTCTGCTGAAGTAATTCAATTAGCTTATTTGTATAACAGAGGATAGATATTTATAACTGATCCCTCTTCTATACTTCCCCTTGTTGACATGCATAAATATCCAGGAAGACCCATCTGATGTTCACTGGTTGGACAAAGTACTGTGTTATTTCCACTGGCAAGCAGAGGTAAAGTGAAAGGGCCTTAGGCCATGAATCACTGAATCTTGCTTTCAAGTCACAGCCTCACTACTAATCAACATGGTATGTGGTTCACACAAGCCAGTTAATCTGTCATATCTGTAAAATGGCAGAAAACAAAATCTGCCTCATGGCTAATGTGAGGAGTCAAGGAGATGATATGTGAAGTGCCTGACATAAAGCAAAAATATGACAAATACCAGTTTGCCTCCTCAGCCAATGAATACTTATTTTGGAGAATTCTAGAACCGTAGCCTCCAGTCAAATTAGACAACTTTATATCCAGTTACCTTAACAAATGTCCATGTTACCTCAATAGCCAACCCCTTCCTATGCCAAGAATGCTAGGGTATCCCTGGGTTGTGGATTAGATCAAGAATGATCCCTACACTCTCACACACTCAGAACTTGGGCTTTTGAAAGGTAACTGGATGATATGGGTTGTAGTACAATGTGTTGTTAGGAGTGGAGGCCTGCTTAGAAGAGCTGGGTTACTGCAGGTGTAACCCAGAAGGGGAGGTGCCCCTTCTTGGCTCCTCCTTTCTTCTTGGCAACCAGGAGGGAAGCAGCTTTTCTCTGATGAGGCTTTCCTTAGCTATTTTTCTCATTGGTGACACAAAATACCTGATACCCAAAGATAAAGAGGAAAAGTTTATTTTGGCTTAGAGTTTGTGGAGGTTTCAGTCTATAAACAGCTGGCTCTAAGGCAGGGTCATGGCAGAGGGACATTGTAGAGCAGAAGACAAGCAACAGCATCTATAAGTGACGAGCCTCTTTCTGTCCCTTATATCTTATGCAGCCTGCCCATCCTTAGGTCAGGTGTGATTCCCACCTTTAATCCCTGCACTATGAATCAATTCCAGCATCACTCTAGGCCCAACCACCTCTGAAAAGCACCACCTAAGACCATGTGGGGCTTAAGGGACATCTAGACAGATGCAATCACGTATCTCCACCATGTTGTGTCCATTTTTGAGTCTGTTGAACATGGACTAGACTTCCCAAACATGGCCCAAAATAAGCCTTTCTTTTTCTAAGTTATGGGTTCCTGGTATTTTGTCCCACATGCATGGAAGTATGACATCCTGTCAGGGTGTAAAGCGGTGAGCATCAGACTTAGGACAAGAAAGACATGCATAGAGAAGAAACACCCAGAGAAGCCTCCTATCAGGCACCCGTGAACATGGCAACTGAGGGGTGCAGTGGGCAACCTGGGGTCGCTAGTGTTGGAGGTGTGCCTGGAAGTTGGCTATGAAAACGAACGCCGGAACATGGTTAGCCTTGATTTTCTCAGCTCTGAAGCTGTAGGCACCGACAGTGGTTTTGTTTTGTTTTGCTTTGCTTTGCTTTGCTTTGCTTTGTTTTGTTTTGTTTTGTTTTATTTTGTTGTTTCAGGCTCAGCTCTATCCCAACCTGGGGGTAAACCAGGCTGAATCAGTCAGTATCTGTCTAGTCCAGTCCCCACCAGCCCTAGCACTTCCTAGCTTTGCATCTAGCATTAGTCTGTCCCTATGCCTGAGCCCTCAGAGCCTCACCAAAGCACAACCTTTTCCCTTAAAAATAAACATGTTAGGGCCAACCAAATAGCTTAGTGGATTAAAGCACCTGCAAGCAGCTGCAAGGGCTACGGTTCAATCCCTGGGCCTGCCTTGCCAGCCCTGCCCCAGGGTGTGCTGACACAGCAATTAAGACTGGGTGTGGGCCAGGTGTGGTGGCTCATGCCTGTGATCCCAGCACTCGGGAGGCTGAGGCAGGAGGATTAGTGCGAATTCGAGACCAGCCTGGGCTACAAAAGTGAGCTCAAGGCCAGCCCCTACTGCATAGCGAGACCCTATCTCAAAACGACAAAAAAAAAAAAGACTGGGTGTAATCCCAGCTCTTGGTAGGCTGTACACAGGCAGATCACTATAAGTCAGATTAGTAGTAAGACCATGAACACTCTGTAGACTCTTCCTTATATATAAATAAATAAATAAATAGGGCTAATTTTGCTTTAGTTTTTGAAATTGCCATCCTGTCCTTACATGAGGCACAAAAAAGGATAAATGCTAATTCCTCTCCCATGACTCACTGCATCATTTCTAAGCCACTGGTTTGAGTGCAGTCCTTCCATATAATTCTATACCATCCCAGCCCTCCTGACCTCAGATCCTTACCATCATTTTTCATTTCCAGCCTCTCTACTACCTTCAAACTTGACTTTTGAACTGTCTCATTGGATAGAGCTTTAGCTCACCCTGGAACACAGGTTAAACTCTCCTTATTGCTCCTCTGACTTAGAAGTGACTGACTGCCTCCTCCCTACCCCATCTGGCCCCTAGGCCCCTGTCCCAGATTAGGGCATATAGAAGGCCTATCTGCCCAACCTCAGCAAATAGGATGGTATTTAGCAAACAGAATGGGAGCCAGTATGTGATTCACCCTCCAGTGTCCCTGCTGGGGTATAGGTCATGTGAAACACTACCCAGGTGAGGTAGAATTCATCATAATTCATTATCTAGCTCCTACCAACGTTCTCCAACATTCTCTAGCTTGCTACCAACTGTGGCAGTGTTTCCTTCTTTGGACAATTTGTGGTAGAACAATTCTTGTAATCAATTCTGTTATTAATGAGCTATTTATGGACAAAGCCTTTTTTTTTTTTTTTTTTTTCACCACAATCGTCAGAGATGCTCCTTGGTCTGGGTGCCTGAGCAGAGCCCTTAGCAATCTATAGTGCACATGGAGCTAGAGTAAGGGACATCACACTATTGTTGGGACCTGTGAGATTTCATGTTTATTTCTTCCTTATCATAATCTATCCTGTCCTAACTGGCACATGTCACAATTATACTGTGTCAATTCACCTTGCCCCTTACTAATGCCCAGCTTGCCATGAGCAGAACTTGCTTGGGGAAAGTCTCCCAGCTAATCTACAACTGATCCCAGTCGAATGACTCTATCATGCTGCCTTTCCTATCAAGCATGTGTGGAGCATTCAGAATCACAAGAAACCCAAAAGTTAGCCTTTTATTCTATCTCTGAGATAGAATATTGGTCATTGGAAATGGTGTTGAGCCCCAAGAGATACAGCTCCACACTGTAAAAGGGTCTTCTCCACAGCCATCCTTCAACTATGGACAGCCTCCTAGCAGCCTTCTCCTCAGCAGTACTGGCCAGATCCCACACTGCGGGCCTGCTGCTAGGATGCTACAGCTTCTAGGTAAAGCCAATGGTGCAGTCCTGTCACTTGGTGTGCAGCTGTCTTGGAAAAATCATGGCCTTGCCACTAGGGAGAAGGGAGTGACTGTTGTGTGCTCAGTCAAAAGCATTTACCAGAATAACATTGTCTTCTACTTGAAGAAAGAGCTGTGGTCATGTAATTGAAAAACCTTGAACTACATAGGTTTCATTCTTGACTGGAGCGTAGCTCAGTGTTTGAAAGTTTGCATGGCATTCATGAGGCCCTGACTTTGATCCCCACTATGAACAAATGAAGTTTTGTTATGATAGATATCATTAAATAATCCCATAATAATATATTGATATGTACTGTCACTCTCCTAGAGAGAAACAAGCTGTGAAGCATCTCTCAACTTTTGCCCAGAGTATTTTATTGTATTCATTATAACCACTACAATAATTTGAATTCTAACTAATCAGAAGTTCATAAAAGTTCTCACTTGAGTTGTGTAAATGTTTTCCTTTCATGTCAATCTGTGTATCAATAGTAGGTAAATGGACTGATAATAGTAGCTTACACTAAGCAAATGCTCACCATGGCAGGCCCTATCTAAATCTTCACCCTTTTAAATTTTCCCACAAACCTAAATGTGAAATACTATCATCATCTGTTTGGTAGCTGAAGCAAATGAGACACGGACACCTTAAGTAACCTGCACAAGATACGAAGGATGGCTGGCTGAAGTTCCTAGCCCGTGTTTTTACTCACTTTTCAGAAAGGCAAAGTCTGGGGGCTGAGGATTTGCTTCAGTGGTAAAACATTTGTCTAGCAAGATGGAAACCCTAGATTCTGTTCTTGACACCAAGAGCAAAGCATAAACAGCCCTGAAAAAAACAGTTCAATCAAAAAAATACAGTAAAATAAAAAAGACCAAAAACAAAACAAGGCAACAAAAATGCAAAGTCCGTTCAGGTCATTCATTATCTCACTTCTTCTTCATAGTACTGTGAATAACTGTGGATAACCACTCATAGTCCTGTGAATAACTTGCATTTGCCAGCATTTCAGGACTTCAAATAATTTTGTTAATGTTTCATACTGGCAACTAGCACTAAACCACCTTCTATAGGTGTCAAAAGATATTTGGGCTCAGCTGGAGTTGAAGCTTTTTAATACCATTGCTAGGAGACAGACATAGGCCTGTAAGAACAGCACAGTGGTAGTGTCCCATGACTCAGAGATGGCGGGAAACTAAGATCTCAGAAAGAAAAATACAAAATAGAATGGAATGATTTGCTACTAGTATTTGATCTTCTCTTATCTCTTTGAAAAAGCTTGTAATGTGTTCTTGACCCTTTGAAATGGCTGAGAAGAAAGTATGCACTGCTGACAGGGTTGATGTTCTTGAGTCTACACTGGAGACAAGGCAGAATTACTGTAGAGCAAGGGTCGGCAACTGCTCATCAAGAGCTGGGGGCAGATATCAGTGGCATTGCATAAGACCTCTGACATTACTGCTCAACTCTGCAGTATGGCACATAAGCAGACACAGACAGTATGTACATGAGTAGGCAAAGCTGTGTCCATTAAAGCCTAGCAAAGACCAATTGCTTTTAGAAATTTTTAACCTTCATTATTAGCCAACACACAGAGCCCTCAGACTTGCTTGTGCAGCAGTCCCGCTCTGTGCTTCATCCTTCAAGATTTGTCCTATCATTCTGCCCTATATCTGCCAATACATCCCCTGTACTTTGTATAGCTTCCAGCTACCTGTAAGGATATGTCTGGGATCTTACTTAAACTGAATCTTAACTCATGCTTAGCAAAACAGCTTGCATTATTTATCTACTCATTTACTATCTACTCATTTACTCATGATACTTTAAATTCATATTATATCAATAATAATTAACCTTGCAATGCTGTGTACTTTACATATACTAATCCTCCAATTCACAGGCTCACTTTATCCCCTTACAGATTTTGGAGGACCACCTGAGTGATTCTTACTGTAGAGCAATTGTCTCCATTTTGACTGAGCCTCAGCCTATTTCCGTGTATTGATATGTACAGAACTGGCTAGGGCCTCTACTTATCTCTTCAATTGGCTTAAAGCAATGCATATTGATCTAGTTCAAGTGCTGCTGAGAGTAGTTTTTAGAGGCATATTTCCCCAGGAACCCCACCTATCATTCCCTTCTGTGAGCTGGGACAAGGCAAGGAGAAGAGCCTGTGCACCACAATGTTGGATGGGATTGAGCCTCAAATTTCAAGATAGACGCGATGACTTCCTGGGGCTTGAAAGATTACACATCAGAGCTGAAGTGCCAAACTTAAAACATTAGATACTATCTCAGCTGTGTTATACATATTACTCTTTCTGCATATCCTTCTCTCTGCATTTAGCAGAGGTAATTTCAGGCCTCCTAGCCTCCTACCTTGGCCCACCTCACAGCTCTCACTTCCTGTGATTCTCAGTCATTCATCCTCAAGCTATTCCCATTTTTTTTTTTTTTTTTTTTTTTTTTTTTTTTTTTTTTTGTCTTTTTGAGACAGGGTCTTGCTATGCAGTTGAGGCTGACCTTGAGCTCACTTTTGTAGCCCAAGCTGGTCTCAAACTCGCACCAATCCTCCTGCCTCAGCCTCCCGAGTGCTGGGATTACAGGCGTGAGCCACCACACCCGGCTCCCCCCATTTTTATGAATAAGTAAAATGAGGGTTTGGCCTTGAGTTGAGACCTTTGTTCCACATAGCCATCATCATGTTTGGGCTTAGGGTCCCTTGGCTCCCCTCAACTATCAAGAACCTTAGTGTCTTTATTTTCACCATGAGTTGCTCTGTGTGTTGTAGATTGGAATTAACTCACTAGGATTCCAACGACTTTTTGTGGGATTACAAATATAGACTTGCTGGACTGCAAGGAGGACTAGGAAGAGTTCTCTGTAACAGATAAACATAAACATCTGTGATGCACCTTTAAGGTGGCAGAACTTGTAGAACCTACTGTTCTAGAAAAGGATATATGGTAGTGACCACTGTAGAGGTCATCCCTGCTGGTGGAGTTATATTTAAGTGGGAGACAATGTCTCTAAATTTTGTAAATTTTCACTTTGCAGTAACTTTAATTTTGGAGAAAAGTTGCAGACTGTGCAGAATTGCCACATAGACTTGGGTTGCTTTTCTCAATTAGTGTTTCTATCTTGTACAACCATACAATATTTAAAACTACGAAACCAACATTACTTCTATTTTACATAATCTAATAGATTTTCACCAATTTTTTCACTAATGTTGCTGCGTGTTCCAGGGTCAATCAAAAAACCAGACTGCATTGAATCATCTGGTCTTCTTAGGGTCCTCCAATCTGTGACAGTTTCTCAAACTTTTTCTTATATGACTTATTAAAGTATTAACTTTTTTTGTGTGTGGAACTGGGGATTAAATTTAGGCGCTTGCACTTGCCAGGGAAGCGCTTATTCTACTGAGCTATCTCCCCAGCCCTCCCTTACTTTACAATTGATTAGATGTATTATGCAAAATTACTCAGTATTTTTTCTGATGAGTTCCTATTAGTGGGGTGGAATTTATAAGCTGCTCAATAAATAATTTAAAGATGAAATGCCTTTTTTCCTATAGCACAGTGAAGATATAAACTATAAGCATAAATCATTACTAGTTACGTTAAGCTGAATCCTTTAGCACAATGGGTATGTGGTAGATTTCTGCACTATGAAGCTAATGTTTTTTCCTTTTTGTAGGATATTACTTAGAAGTACAAAGTTTCACATTCAAAAGATGAGAACTAAGCTGTACTTTCTGGAGGATGGAATAACTACCTTCATCATATAAAATTCTGCTGAAAATATTTGTCTTTTATTCCTCACTTGTTAATTTAGCCAATCATTTGTATCAGCATGGACTCATGGATATTTATTTTATTCTTAGTGTTGTAATCCAGTACTTTCATTATTTATTTAACTAACCAAATTGTCACAACTTTAGTTTTAGCCTTTGAGAACTTTTTCAGGTTTATTACTGTGTCCTTGTCACATATCTCCAGGTTTTCAGGCCCTTACTTGTTTTCTGTCCCTGCAAGATAGCCCAGGACAATTGTATTCTCCTACCCTTGCCCAAATGAACCACTTCTCTAAAGAACTTTGGTCCCTTGTGCTGGAAGATGGTATAAGAACTCAAAACCTATATGCCAGAAGTGCTCTTAGGTACGTTCAGGGGAAAAAATATAACATGTATGTATACACATACACATGCATGTGCACATGAACATAAGATTTTTAAATAAGTAGAAGCACAAATAAGTTCTTATAAATGCTACTAAGGAAAAGAATAGCAGATGTGATCTAATGTTGATAGGTGAGGTAAAAGTCCAAGTGGTCTTCTCTGCAGAAAGAATACACAAAATGGCATCTACTTGGTGGCTAGGAGTCGGTGAGGTAAAAGAAGACAGGAGAGCATTGTGGGTGGAAGCAGCATCATTAAGATGTGTTCCATGCATCTGACATCTTGGAAGAGATGCCTGGCAGGAGTGTATGCCAATCCCAGAGAAATATGTTGGCAAGGGGTCAAGGCCCCATCCAAGGTCACAAACACAATAAGGTAGAAGGCTGAGGCAGGAGGATCACTTCAAGTTTGAGGCCAGCCTGGGCTACAACATGAATTTAAGGTCATCCTGAATTGCATAGTAAGACCCTGTCTCAAACACACACACACACACACACACACACACACACACACACACACAATGGGGTGTCCCCAAAATGCTTTTATTAGAGTAAGGAGGTAGGTGAATTCTGTTCCACACAGAAATGCATGGCTCTGTGAAGGGCGTAGCTCCCTAACCTCCTCAGCATGTCCCAACCCCTCTCCTTGTAAGCTGTTCTCAGCTAGCATTTCTCTCAAGGTATCTGTATCCCTTCCTATATCACACTACCTACCCTGTGGGCATCAAAAATTTCTCTTTCCTTGGTTACACCAATGTCTAATCTATAAAATGGGCTAATATGAAGGATACCTGAAGACCCTTGTTTCAAAAATGTATTCTCATATCATTTGTTCATTCAGTTTATCCCAGGAACTATATCTCAAATGCCTCACAGAACTCTAGGCTCTAAAAAATATTAAAAATAATGTTTCCTAGTTTCCTCAGTTGCTAAGATGTTTGTTCATAGCTACATTTTATACACACTCATTTTCATCAGTTGTGAATTTTCTGATAAAATGTTTGGCAGGTAATGGAAGAAGAAAGATGGCTGGGTAAAGGGTCTTAGAATGCTTTCTTCTACACAGAGGTTCCATACAAGGCAAAACAATAGCTGTTTCACTGGCCTGTCTGAGGTAGAGCACTGGAGTACAGTGGGGATGTGGTAGACACCTTACAAAACACAAGAATGCATGGCAACCCAGTAAAGAAGGATCTATGCACACATCACCCAATATTCTTCTCTAGGGATCCACTGTGACCCAAGAAGGACTTTGCCTGATATAAAGGGGAAGGTTAAAAGCTCCTGACATTCCATTCATATGACAGATGCCTAGTTCACTTATCAATGAAGAATCACCCAGTCTTCAAGGCCTTGAGGCCACTTTGGAAGCATTCAAGCAGTCACACTGAACTACCTTATGGTACTACCCTGAAGAAAAAGTCTCACACATACATGTCTCTTCCACCCAAGCTCTTGCTGCACAAAGCCATCCTGAGACTACCCATCTTCCCATGCCCCCAGAACCTCCTAAGCATATCATCCCAGACAGATTGAGTTGTAGAGGCTCCAAGAAAAATAGTCAAACAGTCCTTCAAGTCTTCCCACTGCCCATGAAACAGTCAAGTGGCTTCGTGGATCCACCTTCAGCCCAGCAAGCAACCAGGCCACCCAACCTCCCCTGCTGCTGCCCCTTGTGTACTCAAGGGGCAAGCCTGCTCACTCATGGATTCAGGAAGAAGCCAGGCACCAGAGACGTGCAGCCTAAACCTCAGGAAACAAGCAACTAAACTTGAGTGTTTCTTCCCATAGAGAGTCAGGAGAGCATCTGAGTAGCTTTCTCTAATGGTTCATCCCACTAAAGCCCCTCAAGAAGCAGTACAGTGGTCCTTCCTCCCTCCCATAGCACTAAGAGCTGTGTGATCTATTTTTAGAAGAGCAGCGTGCTGAAGCCTGGAAAAGCATATGCTCAGCCCAGCCCATTGACTCTCAGGCCCGGGAATCAGCAAAGTAGAACTGGGAAGCAGCATAGGTCAGAGCCTGAAAACCCTGCAGAATTGCCCATATAACCCTCAGCACTGACAAAAAGGTAGTCTGGACTTAATTTCAGTCCTTGTGGTGGCCCTGAGAGATTAATAGGAATCCTACACCACTGCTGGAATGCTGTTCTTCATCCCTCTGGACCAACCAGCGTAGTCCACATGACATGTGGAAACTGATTGGTGTACCCACACACAGCCAGCTGCACCATACCTAGAGCTTCTCTGCAGACTGCCTCACACAAAAGAGCTCCATCTCTTCTCAAATGTAATGCTACAACCATTGTAATCTAGGCCACTAGACACCTAAAGACATCATTAACATTAACCACAGATGAAGAAGCTACTGTGTTATCTCACTGACATGCCAACACAGAACTAAAGCCAATGCACAATATTTGCCCATCACCCTCTGATGTTGCAATAGAAAGTCTTTTACTAGACTACTACACTATAAAATTTACAAAGACAGCTGACCCAACAGGTACACACACACAAACATACACAAACACACACATACACACACACACACACACACACACACACAAATGGAGGGTCATAACAAAGCCTTTCTGCAACCATTACAAGCTTTGAGCCCACTCTGGGAGGCACAGGCCACCCTGGAGAAAGAGCCAAGGCCTTGTTGCACCTCTTTCTGCCAGGCTTTTTAGAACAAAATCATGTGAGACCACATCAGCTTCCCACAGGGCTGAACACTTCCTGCAAAGGTAGCAGAACAAGTTCCAGGACTCACCTAACTCTAGCAATAGACCTTAAAGAAAAAGAAATCAACAAATTGCTTGATAAATAATTTTAAAAATTGTTTCTAGGTAACTTAATGAGAGTACAGACATGTTGATGAAATTAGGAAGACAATTTATGATAGGAATGACAAATTCAGCAAAGATAGACCATAAAAAGATTCAGAAATTTTGAAACTCAAACAACAGAAATGATGCCCCCCCCCCAAAAAAAACCAGAAATAAAATAAAAATTATAGTACAGATATTACAGCTAAAAGATCATTAGGGACATTAAGTATGCAAAAAATTGGCATGGAAGTGGAGAAATTTCTGGACATACACAACCCATCAAAATAGAATTACAAGGACACAGAAACAGTAAAGAAACCAATAACAAGTAACAAGGTTGAGTCAGCTATAGATGGCACCAACCAATGGGCTCACAGTCTGTACAGAACAGAAAATCACAAAAAGTAGCAAGTGTGCCTATTGCTAAGAGCTCCAGTCTTGAGTAGGGTATCCTTTACTGCTGCCTCCTTGACCATTATTCTCCAAGTCTCTAATTTTTCAGTCTTCCAGCTTGCACTTGCATTAGTGACTTCTGGTGAGCTTCTTATCTTTAACCTTGGATTGGTGCTACATTTATGACTCTCTGTATCTTCCAGGTCTCCAAAGAATGGACACTACTGTGAACTCACACACCTCTGATTCTGCAAGCCACCTAATTATCCTCTTGAATCACTGTGTATATATTTTTATTACTTCTGTTCCTCAGAGAAATCTAACTAATACCATAGTACTAGAAGTCTCCAGCCAATAATACAAAAGAGAGGAAAGAGTATCAGAAAAGAGAGGAAGTTAAATTATTATTGCTTGCAGATGACATGTTTTTTTTTTTACATAACTCCACCAAAAAATGGTTAAAGCTACTAAATGAATTCAATGAGATTACAGAGTACAAAAGCCAAGATTAAAAAATCAAATAAATAAACTAGTTAAAGGGAAATTAAGAAACAATCCCATTTATAATTTCTATAAAAATAAAATACTATGAATAAATTTAATCAAAGAAGTGAATGATTTCTACAATGAAAATCACAAGACATTGTTAAAAGACATTGAATTGATCAACTGAACCTCCTAGATCTTATCTAGTTTTGAATCCCAAGAGATTAATATCTAACAGGAATAAAAGTAGGCAAGTAGGACTGTACCCCATTTTCTTTCTTTTTCTTTTCCTTTCCTTTTTCTCTCTTTTCTTTTTCAAACAGCTGAGAGAAATCCAGCCACAAAAAACTAATCCTATCTCCCAAATCCTGAGAGAGACCAGATTCCAAACTCAGCACAAATCTGCTTGCAAGTTGGCTAAAGTACACATTCTGAGAGTAGACTTGGACCTGAAACAGAACTGTAGACACTGGAGGAATTTTGCTACTTTTTACTTTTCTCTGCCTTACTTGTCTTTGTCAAGAAGAAATTCTTGGTAATCAGTTGAATTAGTTTTTTTTTTTTTTTCTCTTTTTTTACTCTGTTCTGTTTTGTTTTCTTGCAATTTTTTTTTTTTTTTTGAGAAAAGCCAGCATAAAGCACTTTTATTGCAATAATAAAACTTGAAACTCATATGTGGCATCGGGAAGGGGTAGTGCTGAGGATGTGTGGAATGGGCCACAAAGCAACAGTGTCTCTCACCAAATCACTACACACAACAGCAAAGGGTGAGAAGGGACTGAAGGAAGAAAAGCTGGGGAACTCTGAGATCAACAGAGAAAGCCAAGCATTAAAAAACAAAACAAAACAAAAAACCCTCACAAAAACAAGGGATGCTGAAGTTGTGATGACCAGCATCATTATCTTAAGAGAACACTCAAGGATTTGTCATGATGGCAGGGCTTTCATTTGGTGATAAGTCTACAAACAGCACCTTCAATTTAAACTTTCAATTAAAGTTCTTAAAATTTAGGAAGTGAAGCCGGGCGTGGTGGCTCACACCTGTAATCCCAGCACTCGGAGGCTGAGGCAGGAGGATCAGTGTGAGTTCGAGACCAGCCTGGGCTACAAAAGTGAGGTCAAGGCCAACCTCAACTGCATAGGGAGACCCTGTCTCAAAAAGACAAATAAATAAATAAATAAATAAATAAATAAATAAAATAAAATTTAGGAGGTGAAACTTGGATAGTTATGAGATTAGAAAAGTCCTGAAAATCCTTTAGAAAAAGCACAGGATGGGGAGGGGAGCAGGTCATAATGAAGGCATCAGAGGTCCCTGTTGGCCCAGGGACAGATACCAGTAGTGTCCAACATAGTAGTGAAAGAGACCTGCTTTCAAAAGGCAAAAGTTTCAAGGGAGGTGGCTGGGGCTGGCAGAGACTAAGGCTCTCCCCCTTCCCACTTGAGTTTTGGGTAGGGCTTTCAACTTAACCCAAGGACATCTCT
>PVJA010039494.1:7651-19176 GCA_004027025.1 Myocastor coypus | reverse complement strand
ATTCAGAGGTTTCATCTGTATAATTCTCATTTTCTTCCATGATAGTGTCTTCTGTATTTGGTTTGGGTGGGCACGGGTCCTGAGATTGCCTCCTACTCCTTGTTGTTATCATTTTGTATGGAAGCGACCTCTGCACTTTGGTGATGTTATGCTGTTTCTATGGGCGTTTGGTCTGGAGACTCCAAGGTGGTTCTTCTACAGAGTTTCCTGACTCTTGTGTTGGGGCTCTGGCTGCTAGCTTTTGTGAATCCTGGCGGATGTGGTCTGTAGGTGGAGGTGGAGCTTTGGGATTGAGTAGTCCTGGTAGGCTCGTGGACCAGATCGGTTACCAAACGGGCTATTTGATGGGTTCGGTGCTGGAGCTTGGGCTGGAGGGGTTAAAAAAGAAAAGAAAAGGGGGGGGCGGGGAAAGGGAAGGCAGGCCAAGGATCCTGACCCAGCGGGCTCAGCTCCCAGCGGTGCGGTTTGGGTCTGGCTGGAACAGGAAGTTAGTCTCGGGAACGCAGAGGCGGGGCAGAGGGGCGCAGGGAGCTTACCCGCGGCGGGTGCGCAGGCTCAGCTCCCAGCGGTGCGGTTTGGGTCTGGGCTGGAACAGGAAGTTAGTCTCGGGAACGCAGAGGCGGGGCAGAGGGGCGCAGGGGCTTACCCGCGGCGGCTGCGCAGGCTCAGCTCCCAGCGGTGCGGTTTGGGTCTCTGCCAGTGGGTTCTTAAGTCTTCCACAAAAGAACTGAGATGAGAAGCAGGTGCACTGTGGGGCCAAAGTGCCTGCTTCAGGAAAATGTTGGCAATGCCAAGATGGGTCTGGGTAAGGCCTGGACAGTGCTGATAGGACTAATAGACCTCAAGGAACAATACCCATGGCTGTTCTGTGACCAGGGCCAGAGGGGTTGTTTGATCAGCTTCCAAGGAGAAAAGGTTGTGCCCATTCTAGGTGGAACGTTCTGCTCGATTTGACAGCCTGAGGCACCAAGACTTTGTCAGATCCTGGATATTATCAGCCTGTGCGGAGGAGGACATGTTCTTCTGGCCACAGCTTGTTTGGATTTTATTTCTATCAAATAATTAAGAAACTGCAGTAGAAAGAAAAAGGATCACATCTCCCTTGCTTCTCATGGAGCCCCCTTGATATAGTCTGTAGCTTCCTGTCTCTGGGCAGTAATGCTGACCTGCCCAAAGCAAAACCACTGCACATCGAAAGCCTGTGATTCAAACCTGCAACAAATACACGTGGCCTAAAACACAGAGATTTGGGTGAATATTAGTAGATCAAATTTCTCTACATTCCACTGGGACTGGATAAGAGGAAGAGTGGGGTAATGAGGAAAGAAGACCTTAAATCTGTGAAACGTTGGGCTGAGTGAGGTAGTACAAGCCTGCATAATCTCAACACTAGGCAGGCTGATTCAGGAGGATTACTGTGATTTTTGAGGCCAGCCTGACCTAATACTTAGTGATACTATGTTTCAAAGAATAAAAACACAAACAGAAAGTCTGTGAAATGTCCTGCCTCTTTCAGAGGAAGGTGTGTGTCAGTGGGTCTCTAACTGATACCCAGATTTCCTACACCCAGCTGTCAGTGATTGGCACCTGCCTGTCCATTCTCCCAGGGACACCTGCCTTCCTCTGCCTCCTCTTGTGGAAAGCACCCTATACTCTCCTTCTGTACCCGCCTGACCCCTAGGGGAAGTAGTATCTTCAGAGGGTGGGGTGGTGAAGCCAAGGCACAGCCACAGCCAAGCTGGGAAGGTGGAGGTGTCTATGCCTGGCTTCTTCCTGAAAGTATCCACAGCTGCGCTCCTCCCACCCACTCTTGTCTCCCCTCAACCTATTTCCACACAGCAGGCACCATGCATAAAAGCAAGCACATCTCACAGCCCAGGCCTCTTTTTTGTGGTTCCTCATTTCACAAAGACCCCAGTGTCTTCCCCTGATACTAGGGGCAGTGTGGTCTTCAGCTCCCTCCAGGGTTGTGCCCTCATTCACCTGTGACAACTGTGCTGGCCTCTGGAGCAGGAGAGACTTTGTCCTTCCCTGGGGCCTTGGCACCAGCTGCTCTCACTCATGAAGTTTCCCTCATAGCTCTGTGAAGCAGGCACTACTGTAACCCTATTTATAGAGAGGGAAACAGAGGCACAGCATAGCTAATGAACCATGCAGGGGATCACAGCGAGCGAGGGAGGTGTTTTCCTTTGCTGGGTTTCTGTAACAAGACAGCATAGACTTAAACAGAAGCATGCTTCCTCTCTGTTCTGGAGGCTGGAAGTGCAAGACTAAGGAGTTGGCAGGGACGGTTTCCCCTGAGGCGCAGACTCTAGCCCTGCTGTCTCTTTCCAGGGCTATCCCTAGTGCAAAAGTGCCTGCTGTCTCTTAGGTCGGCTGTCATTTCTGTTAAGCTCTGGCATGAGGGCCTAGCCTAAGTTGATCTCCTTCCAGACCCCACCTCCAGGATACAGGATTATGTTGTCACTCATGAACACGAGGGGACCAGGTTCAGCCTGAGACCTCGAGGCTGGCATCAAACCTCAGCAGTCAGTCTCTTTCCAGAGTCCATGCTGATAAATACTGTGCTGTAACAACTGAACAAATCCAAAGCATTCAGCACGTTCTGCAGGTCCCAGTGTGGTAGCCATGCTCACTGCCCACTCTGTCTCTCTTCTTACATCCCCCCAGCCGCCTGCTTGCTACACAGCTTGGCTTTGGCTCAGGAGGCAATGCGGTGAGCTCCAGTGCTAAGACAGTCTCCATGTCTCCACTACTATATTTCCCTGAAACTAAGACTGGATCTTGCATTAATTTTTGCTCCAAAACACAAAATAGGGTTTATTTTCAGGGGATGCCTTATTTCTTTTTCATGCACAACAATCTACATTTATTCATGTACGAAAAGCTACAGTTATTCAAATACAGTCATGTCATTCTGGAACATTGTCGTTACTCCCTAAGCCCCAGATTCTGCCCTGAATTTTCTGCAGTTCTATTTCCTGCAGAACCATTCACCCCACCCTCTCTTTCTTAGTAAAGGCAGCCTCCCGAAAGAAGCACTTCTCCATGCAGCCTGCTCACAGTGTGTCGGCAGCACAGCTATATATACAAGCTGTTTCATCTCCTGAATCCTTCACCCAAGTCATGACCTCCTGTAGGCAGAGATTCACAGAATTTCCATTAAGTCAAGTGTTACTGGAAGACTTCAGAGACAGGAGCAACAGCAAGAATGCTGACAGGAATGATGGTGCACATGAGGGCGACAAAACTGCAGACACCAACACTCAGGAAATGTTCCTTCATTTCACATGAGTGTATTAATCAGCCCTCATAACCCACGATGTACCGACTTATGAAGATTCTTATTAGACACAAGCACACCCATTTGTCACCAAGTGTGCATGTTGTCATGTGCTGTGTCTATACTCTGATTGGTCATTTGCCAATAAGCCTCAAGCTCATCTCTTTGCATCACTGTCTACCTGTCATTCAAAGGTGCTCACTTGGGTACTCACAAATGCTTAGTTATAATTTATATATTCATTTATTTTAGGTATTATTATCAATAGTATTATTTATTGATGTTTGACTACATATTGTTATTACATTTATAATTCAGTAAATCTGTCCTATGTTGCAGCAGGTGTACTAAATACATTCATCTGGCTGATGATTTTAAATGGGGCGTATTTTGGGGGTAGAGCTTATATTATGAGCACCCTGAAAAAAATCACACTATGGCTTACTTTCCAGCTTGATCTTATTTTCAGGGAAAAACAGTGCTTGGTTTCTCAGTCTTTCTTGTATATAGGAGATGAATGACATGTGACTGGTTCTATCAAAAGATGTCAGAGGAAACTGACTATAGGACTTCTGTTTATACTGAAAGAGAAATTAAAATTATAAATGAAGCCTGCCAAGAATGCCTGCCCAAACCAGGCAGACACATTTGCACAAGCCTGGTAAGACAACATTTCTTCCTTTCTGCAGCCCATGCTTGTTTAACTGATGACCTTGCAATGTAACCTGAGATGTTTAAACTCCCTTAGCAACCCATGATGTCATTCAACTCACCCAATTGCAATGCACCAAATCTACCTTTGTACCTCCCTGCTTAATCTCCTCCAAAAAGTCCCCAAACCCCACCAAATGGGGCTCTGACTTTTTGGGAAGGATCACAGTCAGACCCACCAGTGTAATAAACTCCAAACCTTCTTAGTGCTACTTTTTCTCATGTTTGATCTATTTTCTGTAATAATATAAGAGACAGGGCGGCTGGAGGATAGCTTGGTGGTCTAAGCATCTGCCTGGCAAGCCCAAGGACCCGGGTTCAATCCCTGGTACTGCATGCTATGCGAGCCCCAGGTGGAACCAGCCTCAGAAATTGGGTGTGGTGGCACATGACTGTAATCCTAGCACTGGGAAGGCTGAGACAGGAGAATCACTATGAGTCTGAGCTGCACAGCAAAACCCTGTACAGATGGATGGATGAATGAATGAATGAATAAATAAATAAATAAATAAATAAATGATTAAAGAGAACAAGAGAGAAAATAATGTGCTAAGAACTCACCACCACCATCCTTCTTCTTGGTGGATGTGTGGACTCCATCTGGAGCTATCACAGCCATGCTGGTCCCAAGGGAAGAGGAGCAGGAGGGTAAAAGGACACAGTGCCCCAGATAGCAGACCAGGGACAGGAAGAGCCAGCACCACCACTCTCAGACATCTGGTTATGAGAGATTATCAGATATGCTACTGTAGCTTTTTTTTTTTTAAAGAACAGATTTATTGAGGTATAATTTAACTGAGACACCATAAGACTCATCCCTATACAGCAAGTTTTTACTAAATTTTCAAAGTTATGTAAACATCACAACGAACCTGGCTTAGAATATTTCTGTTGTCCCAAAAGGGGTCCCCAAGAGTCTGCAGTGAATTCCTACAGCAAATCCCTGTCCCTATTCTCTCAGGCTACTGTTAATCTGCCTCTTGCCTCTATAGATTAGCCTTTTCTAGCCATTCCATAAACCACTGTTTTGGATAACTTAAAGTATTCTGATCTACCATTTAGGATGCATTGGTTTGTAAATTCTGAGGGACTTCATACTCAGGTGACAGCAGCAGGAAGGAAAAATGTCAATGATAGGGCATAGTGCAGCCAGGCATGGTGGCACAGGTGTGTAATCCCAGTAACCAGAGGTGAGGCCAGCCTGGGCTACATAGTGAGACTGTCTGAAAACATAAAACAGAAACAGGACATAAAGGAAAGAGTCCTCAGGCTCTGGTTCCAGTTCTCCTCATCAGCTATGACCTTTTGTACAAGCTTAAGCTTCTCTAAGTAGACTTTTCTCATTCGTGAAATGAGGGAATGCAGTGAGAGATTTTTAAAGTTTCCCTCCAGCTGTGGAAGTATAAGCTGTTTTCCTAAACAAAATCAAAGCAGTATTTGAGCTATTTGAGCTAAAATTCTGCATTATTGTGCAAAAATGTAAAAACATTTTTTGCTTTAAAATCTAAATACTTATGTTAATGAGGCTAATTCTACAAAGTGTTATTAAATATCTATCAAGGAAGAGGACAGTATTTGGGGGCTTTAGTTTCATTTTGTTTGGAGATAGGGTCTTTATATGTAGTCAGGCTGCACTTGAACTCATTATGTAGAGCAGGCTGGCTTCAACTCATGGTGGTCCTGCCTCAGCTTCCCAAGTGCTGGGATGGCAGGCAAGAACCATCACACCTGGTGCTTGGACCCTGGGCAGAAGCCAGAGTGAAGAACTTGTGTAGGACATGTTTGAGAAT
The DNA here is from genome assembly GCA_004027025.1 of Myocastor coypus. Lineage (NCBI taxonomy): Eukaryota > Metazoa > Chordata > Mammalia > Rodentia > Myocastoridae > Myocastor > Myocastor coypus. Next base: position 13,392 of record PVJA010039494.1, on the reverse strand, counting down.
ATAGACAGAACCATCTCTTTTGTAACAGATACTACACATTAGAGTGTGCTAAGGGAGCACTCACAAAGACAGAGAAATAGGGCCATGTTTATCCTTCAGAGTGTGTCTATAACTTGTCCTTTAATGGTATGGTGATATTACTAGAGCAATGGATGAAAAATCCCAAGGTGATGGAGCACTTATGTATCCTAATTAAAATGGTGCTCACACAAACCTATAATGCATGAGTGAAAATTCATGAAATTATGCACTCTGAAAAAAAAATCAATTTTACTGTGTGCTAATTTAAGAGCTAATATGAAAAGAGAAACATTTTAGCTTTTAGAGTTACATACTGAAATATTGTGATATTTCAGTGATACAAAACTGATCAAGTGATACAACCTCTAGTATTTGCATCCAAATAATACAGCAGAGAAAGAACTGTTAGGGTAAATGAGACAAGACTGGCCATGAATTGGGCATTGCTGAAACTGGGTTTCCTGTGCTCTCTCGGGGCTCGTTATGTTCTTTTCTCTCTTTTTGTATCTGCTCAAATATTTTAAAAATAGAAAGCATTGGTGGGCAAGAATGTTTCTGCCCACTCATGTTCTGAAAAGATGTTTATGTCTCTAAGGTAAGACATTGTCCATACGGGCAAAGTGACAGGAAAACTGTCTAGATCCTATCATGGCATAAGAAAGGGTTTCTGAGGCGTACAATGCTGTCGGGCTGCCCGCATTTTACATACTATGCATATATTGAAGCATAGTACTATTGCTACCATTTATTATACACCTGATTAGGATAACTATCAAAATAATCCTTCCCATGGCAGATCTCAAATCTTTACCCCTCCCCTGAAAGATATTAATCGTTCTCATTTAACAAAGGAGGAAGTTTAAAAAAAAAAAAAAAAAAAGGAGGAAGTCAAGTCTCTGAGGGCTGTGCTTTGCATCTGACATAGTGAAGCTGGAGGTCCGATCCAGGTCTCCCTAGAGCCTGCACAGCTCACCGTGGACTTGGGAGGTCAGCCTGGGGCTCTTCCCAGCAGAACACTGTTTGCACACACTCTGTATGCATCCCCCACTAGGCCTGCTCCCGTAGCACCTGCCATCTCTTCCAGATGACCCTGGGGAGTGGCTGGACGCGCTTTGCCTGGGTATAGAGAGCCACACACGCATAGGTTATGTTAAAGTTTGGATCCGAAAGGCCCCCAGCAAAGTCTCAGGTGTCTAGAAAGTGAGCGGGTCCTGGGGAGCTGCACTCCTCTCTGGGTGCACCCACTGACAAACTCAGCCATCTGTGCACCATTAGGATGTAGGGTCTGGTGGGAGGAGGCTGCCTTGCCTGGGCAGGGTGTTCCTGTCGCAGGCTCCTCTCCTCCTTCCATGCTTCTGGCAGCCACGTGCAGTGCACAGCCTTCCCCCTCCCTGCCTCTCTGCCATGCTGTGGGGTGACTCCATCAACACTGTGAGCCAAAATAAATCTCTCCTTTAAGTTGTGGATGTCAGAGATTTTTCTGCAGTGATGGGAAGGCGATTAAGACAAGTTCTATCCCTAAGGCCTGTCTGCAACAGGAGTGCCAAGGTTCACCTTTCTCCCCTGGCTGAGCCCAGCTCTGGCCTAATGACCACGTTTCATCAGTGAGGAAACACCATAGAGCTCCCTGGGGTCAGAGGAGGCAAAAGTTTCCCTGAGTCCTCTGTCCCACCTCTGTCCCATTATTGGCTCCTGAGAGCATCTCCTGCCTAAGTCACTTGCTCAAAGACCCTTATCTCAGGCACTGTTTTGGGGGCTTAGCCTGAGACAGCTTCCTCTTCCTACTTAGATGCAGGGCTGTTGCTAAGAATTCCTCACAGTGAAATCTTTGCACCCACGCTTCTGTGTTTGTGTAAATGCGTGTTCACATATGTTTACATACTTGGGTATGCAATGTTCTGTAGACCATTGTAACTTGAAATGGAAATGTCCAAAGGGCGACAGAAATTATCTCCAAAGAAGGTCACACAGCAAAGGATGTGCTCTTCTTTGTGGGTGTTCAAAATCTCTGGTGGCGCAGCCCTCGCAGCATGGGCCTCTGAAGTCATCAAAGTGACCCTGCTTTATCCCAATGATGAGGGGGTGGGATGAACCCCTGGGGTGGGAAGAGAGAGAGAGAGAGAGAGAGAGAGAGAGAGAGCCTTTGAGTGGACTACAAACCAAGACCATAACAATGCTTTGGGGAGCCTCTTGCTGAAGGAAGGCTTTGCCTCCCAGGGAATGGAGCCAGCTGTGCTTCAGTCCCAGTGAGACTGGGCTACAGGTCCCAGTTGGCTCTCCTTGTGCTATGACAGCACCAGGAACAAGCAGGACTGTGGGGCTGAGCTGGGTGATTTCATGACCTGGCCTTATGATATTTTAGCTGTGAGCCTCTGACCAGTCATTCTGTCTTTGAGCCTCTGTTTCCTATTCTGTAAAATGGGAAAATAATAATAACCCATCATTAATCTACAGTTATTAAAAGGATTAAATTGCACCTGACACACCTATCTATGCAACTTAAGAATTCAACAATTGTTTTCACTTACTATTTAGAGTGTGTCCCATTTCCTTCTTTGAATGTCTTTCATAATGACAGGGGGGCCAGAGACTGCAGGAAACTGGTGTATCCACATTACTGTGTGCAGAAATGCACACAGCCATTAGTAAGAAATGGGGAAAATGGAGCATCTCTCAGATAGGTTAGTCTAAGGCTCACAGACTAACCTGGTCTTGTGTATATTGAAGCATTTTTTCCTTGGAGCAATCTCAATGATCTGTTATTACATATCTCTCCACCAACAAGGGCCCAGAAATTATTTTCATCATGATTTATCTAACATTTAGCAGCTTAAACAACAGCTTCTCTTATGACTGACCTCACACATAAACAATTTGGATTATGACTAGACTTTTAAATGTAGTAATGACTAAAGTCTTGAGCTACAATCTGAATGTCAGTCCATTGTATGGTTGTAAATAAAGACTCAAAACACCAGAAAAGGATATGTAAACATAGGTAACCATCAGTCTTGCCAAATCCACATGTTTGTGAATGTGATTTCCATTAGTGCTTTACATAATCACAATTACTGCTGTGAAAATGGCCTCAAAAAACTGGAAAAAAATAATGAAGGAGAGAAGGTAAAGAAAGCAATCACAATCAAAAAGAAAAAGGAGGGCCAGCAATATAGCTCAGTGGTCTAAGCACCTGCTTGGCAAGGACAGGAACTGGGGTTCAATCCCCACACCACATGCTGTATTGGCCCCTATCCTGGGCGTGCCAAGCTGGCCATGGAGTTCAGGAGTGGTGGTACACACCTATGATCCCAGCGGTGGGGAGATTGAAAACAGGAGGATCACTATGAGTCCACATTGTATAGTGAGAACCTGTACTGAATAGAAGAGGAAGGAGAAGGAGGAGGAAGAAGAGGAGAAGAAGAAGAGGAGAAGAAGAAGAAGAAGAAGAAGAAGAAGAAGAAGAAGAAGAAGAAGAAGAAGAAGAAGAAGAAGAAGAAGAAGAAGAAGAAGAAGAAGAAGAAAAAGAAATTTTGGAGAAATAGGAGAGTAGTGTTCATGTAACCATGTGATTTGGAAGAAGAATTAATTCCCATGGCTCTCCTTTGAGTTCCTCCCACCTAATACAACTGCTCTACTGCAGCCTATGGACCAGTAGGTTATAGTTAACTTTAAGAGGCTATGCACCAAGGAACCATTCCTGAAGTGCTTCTAGATGGGCTCAGATACATATTTAACTCTCAAAGGGTTCTGGAAGGAATATTACTACACCTTTTTTTGTATGGGGTTATTTGAGAAATCCTGGGCCAATGTCTTTCCAATGACAATGACATCTGCTTGGAAGAAAGTATGGCCTAAAATTATACAGAAGAGGGACTTTGAAAGTCTGTATAAAGGAGCCTGGGCCTTCAATTGACCCCATAGTCAGTGACACTGTCCCTATAGCAGAGGCTAAAGAGATGCAGGGAGTGACGCTGGGGAGGTGGTGGAGGAGCACTCAGAGGAGCAGTCTACAGAGGAGCTTCAGTAACTTCTGGCTGAGCAACAGAATGCAGCTGAGGAGCTTTCTGAAGAGGAGGGGAAATATCAACAATTGGTACAGCAAAGTTCTTCTGAAATAAGGGATAACCTGACAAACTGGGCTTTGTAGAGAAGACCCACCCAGACAGAGAAAAAGCCAATCGTCTCGTTCACTTGCTCAGTGGCAGTGTCACGTCATTCTACAGAAGAGTGTTAAGGAAAGGACAGAAAGAGTCAGCCTTAGCCTGATTTTTAGTTCTGAAAAGGTTGAGATCTAGTGAGCTAAATGCAGATTCCATTGGGCTATAGATTCTCCCATGGAGAGAAAGGACATCAGAGAGAAAGTTCCCCGGTGTTCTCAAGGAAGGGGGGCGTTCCTTCCACACAGTGACCACCTTCCATTTCATCCTCCCTTCCCGCAAGCCACAGATCTCAACGTGAATGCTGAATGCACGTGAAATTGTTGCTCTGATAAACTAGGCACATTTTAAAACTTTTTGGTGAATACCCTAGGAAAACTTTTGATGTTTCTGGTAAATTACGACCTTATATAACCCTTTTTATTATGAAAAGGTTAGCTAAGGGGTGCTTTGGGAGGCACAAATGCATTGTGGGTATTTCCATCATTTTCTATGGGAAAAGTAATTCTGACTTACAACCAACTTGAGTTACAATCAGCAGTTATAAATGAACTGAGTTCATAAGTCAAGAGTGCACAGTGGCAGTAACAGGGATTTGGGGAGAATTACTTTGTGAAATAAAGACAAAAAAAAGGCAGAGTCCATTCAAAAATGTCCAAGCCAACCCCATTCGTAGCAGAAGGAAGGAGAGAAAAGGAGAAGAAACAATGTGAAAATCTAGAGTAGGAGAATTTAGGTAATGAAATACACATATAGTCAATTGAGATTTTGTGGAGCCATTAAAATGTAAACAGTTTTCCATCTAGCAACACGGAAAAATATCATTGTTATGTAAACATTTTTATCTGAATGGTGACCAAAACCCTGTAAAAGTCATAGAGACATGTACAAACAAGAACTGGTAGGGGATATAATGAGAACAGGTTACTGTACTGATGTTGTGGATGAATTTTTGAAATTTAAGCTTTCTGTTAGTATCATTGCAATTTCCATGAGTGAACATTTTTATGTGAAAGCCAGTGGCCAGCCTGCTACATGAAACAACGAGAAGTTTTCTTGATCAATAGCCTCTCTAGGTCCCTTGAGGCCCAGAGCTCTGGCATTTATAGCTCCTGGTACAGCACTTCAAAGCTCCCAGGCCTCCACTGGAGCAATAGCTTGGTTAACATCTGTTGTCAAAACTCAGTGGAAAAACAGTGTCATGCTAAGGCAGAATCAATATAAATGTGGAAAGAGTTGACCTCTAACTCTAAAAGTACTTTCTAAATATTGAATATCTACTGTATGCCAGTTGCTCACCTAAGTGCTGGGGACTCAGGGGGCCAACAGGAGAAGATTTCGTGCCCAGGGATGTTCAAAGCCCAACAGGGAAGAGGGATAGTAAATAAGGAACTGCTGCATAATAGGGTAGGAGCTCAGGCAGGATGGGGATATTTATCGTGGGACATCGATTAGGGCTTGTGTGGTACAAAGAGTAGGAATCACTTTCAACTGCCTGAAAACAAGCAGGAGTTGTTATAAAGATGTATAAGAGTGTCATGAAGCCCAAGGAAGAAGTACAAA
>PVJA010039493.1:0-19106 GCA_004027025.1 Myocastor coypus | reverse complement strand
GTCTTGGCGTGTTTTTAGTTGGGTTGATGTTATTTGGGGTTCTGTAGGCTTCAGTTACCTGAATGTCTGATTGTTTTCTCAAATTTGGGAAGTTTTCTGCTATTACTTCTGCCCATATTCTTTTTATATCATTTGTATTGACTCCTTCTTTCTCATTGATTCCCATTAATCTCACATTGTTCATTTTCGCATCGTCTTGGAGATGTTGAATTATTTTTTCCTGCATTCTGGTTGTTTTTAAGAGATCCTTTCTTACTCTTTCACTGTCTGCAACTGTGTCTTCAAGGTTGGAAACTCTATCTTCATTTTCGTTCATTCAGCTCTGCCAACTTGTGATCGCGGTTTTTCATTTTCTTGTATATCTCTTTGAAACTGTTTCATGCGATCTATGTCTTTCCTATATTGCTCCGTCAGGGAGTCCATCATTTTTCTATTCTCCTCTAATTTTTTATCGATGTCTTCTTTAATAGTATTAAAGTCTATCATTATGGTTATCCTTTCTCTCTCTAATACAGAGATTATTTCTGTTCTGTTCCCCTTTGTACTTTTGTGTAGTTGTTCCCCTACTTGGGATGCTATTGATTTAGGCATGTCTTTGTCAACTTTAGATATTATTTCTGCTCTGATGTCCTCCATACGTTTCTCCAGCCGTTGTTCCACTTCATGTATTTCTTTTTTAACTTCAGATGTTATCTCTGATCTCAGTTGCTCTATAAGTTTCTGCACTTGTGTGTCTGCCTCTGATGCTACCAATTCAGAGGTTTCATCTGTATGGTTCCTATTTTCTTCCATGATAGTGTCTTCTGTATTTGGTTTGGGTGGGCACGGGTCCCGAGATTGCATCCTACTCCTTGTTGTTATCATTTTGTATGGAAGCAGCCTCTGCACTTTGGTGGCGTTATGCCGTGTCTATGGGCGTTTGGTCTGGAGACTCCAAGGTGGTTCGTCTACAGAGGTTCCTGACTCTTTGCTGGAGCTCTGGCTGCTAGCTTCTGTGAATCCCGGCGGATGTGGTCTGTAGGTGGAGGTGGATCTTTGGGATTGAGTAGTCCTGGTAGGCTCGTGGACCAGACCGGTTGCCAGACGAGATGTTTGATGGGTTCGGTGCTGGAGCTTGAGCTGGAGAAGTTAAAACAAAATGGGGGGGTGCGAGCGGGGGAGGGGAAGGCGGGCCAAGAATCCTGACCCAGCCGGCGAGCGGGCTCTGCTACAGACTGGGATTCCGGTCGGGTCTGGAATGGGAAGTTAGTCGCAGGAATGCAGAGATGGGGCAGAGGGGCGCAGGCAGGTTACACGCGGCGGACACGTGGGCTCTGCTACTGGCTCGGATTCGGGTTGGGTCTGGAACAGGAAGTTAGTCGTGGAAATAGTCTTAACAGAAGTAATGATATTGAAATGATATTATTAATATTGCTGTCACTCTTACATGAAGGCCAGATCTGGAGATAGAAACATGCAGAAATGAACATAATGTGGAGAGAGATAGTGCGGCGATGACCACCTAGAAGCCAAGGAGGCAGGCAGCATGCAACCTCCCACACAGTCTTCGGAGAAAGCACTACTGACACCTTAAATTTGTGCTTCTGTACTCTAGACCCATGAGACAACACACTTCTGTTGTGTAAGATACCAGTATGTGGTATTTTGTTATGGCAGCCTAAGCAGCAAATTATATTTCCCTAAATTGTGACCATTACTGAACAAATAACCTTCTTTTAAAGAAAATATTTCTCTTCCAGATGAAGTTTGAATAGTCCCTTCTGTCCCTGTTCATCAGGAAAAAAATGATTTTAGGCTTTTACTCTGTTACCCACCAATGACAGAGCTGTCTGAGGATGTTCCAGGTGGGGTGCATCCTATGGTCCCCTTGGGAGTACAGCGATCACACTTCCAGAGAGGAGTACCTGACATACCCTGTTTGTTTTGACTGGAGATTCATGAACTTTTTGAAAGAGATATGTGATAGAGCTAACCATGGTCTGTAAGTTTTGAGTTTATATTTTTTCATCCCATGTACAAAAAATGATAATAATAATATCTTCCAGGATGGGGAGATAGTTCAGTAGCCTAAGCATCTGCCTGGCAAGCACAGGACCCTGAGTTCAATCCTCCGTACCAAAAAACAAAATGTTCTCTTCCTCTTTTGTCCATTTTCATGAAATCTGAAAGCTTGTAGACAAGTTATGTATCCTTCATGCCTTTTTATAAATTAATAGATTTCTCAAGCTGACCTGTTACAAATTTAGACTATAACCCAAATAACCTATTTAAAGCTTGGTGTGAGTGGAATGGGCCTGCAGTTCTAGCACTTGATAGACTGAAGCAAGAGAATAATAAATTTGAGTCCAGCCTGGAGTAGATGTTGAGTTCATGGACAGCCTCAAGTATATGGCAGAGCGCTGTGAGGGCAGGAGAAGAAAAACCTATTAAGAATGGGGAGGTGGTAAATAATTTATTAAATATTTTATTAATGGTTGTGGTTTTAGGTAAATTTTACTAAACTGATGAACAATGTTTTGAGATGATATGATTACTGAGGAGACAGAGTCTAGAATTAATGTTATGCCTTTCCAATCTCAGCTCTGCCACTCACCAAGTAATACTGGCTCAATTGCAAAGTCCTTCTTTGTGCTAGTTTCTTTTCTCTGTAGTGAGATAATCATAGCTGAATTGGGGCTAAATAAATTAATAAATAGAAAACACTCAGAATACAGCAGGGGCATTCCTGAAGCCTGGCTTTGTTCCCTTTCTTTCATCATTCTGAAAACCATGGCCTAGGACTATTGAAGCATTTCTCAGTTGGAGGGCTGTGTAGATGCCCTGGCTCATGGCACCCACCATGTAGGTATATTTTTAAATAGCATCACTACTGCATTGGCTTGGGACATAAGCATCTTAAGAATTTATCCTGAGCAAAGAAATATGCTACATTTATAGAGCTTTTCATTACTTCTCAAAGAAAAGAAAGTCCACCATCTATTTCTTTCTTGGCTAAAACTTTATACAAGCATCTCAGCATTAGCGGCCGGATTACCCAGAAAGCCTAGTGGAATAAATCATTTCTCTCTGCCTCATTTATCGAAGAACAGGACTCTGACAGTAATTTGGGCCCTTTCTCTTTAATGCGTAGGCACTGGTAGAATGAATGTCCTCTGTGCAGGTAACACACCTGGGAAATGCTACTGTAGGCTCCCCACAGAAAGTCAGGAGAGAACAAAAGGCAGAGATAGCAGAATGAGCCAGCTGTGCTTGCGATGACAATGCCAAAGAGACTTCTCATACCTGAACAGACATTTTAAATGTCTTGCTCAAACAAACTTCCCACTCGAAACTGTCCCCTGATCAGTGGCGCAATATTTAAGAGTAGCCTTGTGGAGGAGGCAGAGAAACTCAGCTGTGCCACAGCCTGGGAAGTGATTTATAGGTTTGGTGCTGGTGTAAGTCAGGCTGGAAGTGGCTTCTTGCTCCTGGAAGCCTTGTCTAGTCACATGATAAAATGGAGGTTTATATGGTTGATATAGCTCTGGAAAGTTAGAGCATTATTCTCATTTTCTGTCTGCAGTTAAATAACAATTGAAAGTTAGTTGCCGATGAGATTTTGAAACTTATCCAAAATCTGTATGTAAAACAATAGTTCATCAGTTACCATGATTTTTAAAATGTACATAACTATAAACAATTATGATAATATTTAGGTGTATTTTGTGTGGCCCTGATTAGTAGCTTGAAGGAATGATAGCACTTAACAACTACAGAGTTCTCTCCTTAACTCACTGGCACAGAACCACATACAACCACGCAGGTACTTCTTGTACGTGAATTCTGACACCACGTGTTGTCTACTCTAAAATCTAACTCCACAGGGAGTCCAAATCATCAAGACTGAGAAATATCCCAAGACTACCAGGAAAAGAGAAAAGATTCTCATCATTATGCAGTTTATTCATTCAGTTCTATATAATATTGTATATACTTTCATGTATATAGAATTACAAATAGCAAATCATTCTCCAGAATTACCTGTACTTCTTATCCTTCTAACTTCTCAATATGACATTTCTAAGGATTTTTCACTCATTGCTTGTTTTCTTAAAATTCTCTATTTTAATGATCCATGTATTTTTCATTTATATGTGAAAATTTTGCAGCTACTGTTTTAAGCTTCAGCTTTGAACTTCCAGCTGCTTTTTAAACAATCCACGCACAACACATCCAGCAAAATCAATACCACTTTATTTCTTCCTGTGGTCCGAGCTGTCTGTAATACCCTGCAAAGATGCAGTTAGGAATCAGTGCAACTCCTATCTTCCACATAAGTATAAACATATTCAAGTAGCACTCAAGTGGTATGTTGTAATAAGTACTAATGAGTAAAATTAAGTATTGTAAATTCGGGGAGAGGAGGAACCATGCCTTCACTGAAGGCACCTGGAAAATATATGAGGAGAAGTTGGAGTGGGTTAGATTTTGACAAGTCAGGGAATGGACAGGAAACTGGCTCAGACGAGGTCACACACAGGCATCAAGTGGAAAAACAAGCTCTGTCTAAGGCACAGTGAACACCACCAGAGCTGCAGTCACAGAAGAGTCCTGGGTGTATTTCTGGACAGGTGAAAGAGCTGCAGGTAGAGTAACAGTAGGTGAAGTGAAGAAGAGTGGGTCATCCCACTGTAATGAAGGTTGCTTTGGATGCCAGGTGGAGGAACTACAGCTGGATTGAGAAAGCAGTGGGGTGGCATAGAGGGTTAACAGGCTCATGCTCCACTGAGGACAGGGAGAAGCTGGGCTAGAGGAAGAATGGAGGCACAGAACCTGGCCAGAATGTTACGGGTACAAAGAGTCTAAGAGACATGAGATGGAACATCTGTCTATCATTCTTTATTCATGCGAGTACAGGCAGATTGCTAACCTATCTAAATAGCATCTTTCACTCTGTAATGTGGGCCTGAGTGGGTGATTTTATATAAAGTAGTCATTATAGTGCCTGGTACATGCTAAGTAAAGTTGTTAAAATTCTAGATAATATTTCTTGTTGGTCTATATATAGGTTTGATAGATTTAATTCAATTTAGGAAATATTTATTCATCCAGCCCTGTATTCATTCAAAAAATTACTTAGCACTTACTCTGGACAGTTACTGTCTAGGCCAAATTGAAAAAAAAAGTTTTTGATTTCATGCAGGTTATGTTTCACTGGGCACAAACATCATATTAGCAAATATGTAAATAGATAGAAGGTTGGGCTGTGAAAGGGCTAGGATAAGTGCCTCTGCTCTAATTTATTTCATCTGAAAAAATTCTGTTATTGCCACATATAACATTCATTAATATTATTATTCTTTTATCATTTGCATAATATCTGTTTGAATGGTAAATTACATAGCTATCTTGGATATAGAATAGCTAAGTAGGGAAAGGAGAAGAGATAATCTGGCATGGGTCTGGGGTGGGAATCATTATTTTATGAAGCTTAGCTAGAGTAGGTTTCCCTGCAGTAGCATCATGTGAGCAAGGAGCTGAAGGAAGGATGGGAACCATGTCTGTACCTAAAAATCTTTCCAGTCAAATACAAAAGCCTCTGGAGAGTGCATTCCAGCCACAACAGAAGTCTAGTAAGGGGACCTGCATGACTGGATGTAGTGAATAAGGTAGATAATAGCATTAACAGTTGAGGCAGAGGGCCTGAAAAGTCTGTGTTTGGGGAGCATAGCAAAAAGAGTAAAGGAAAGGGCTGCATCCTATACAGTTGGAAGCCAGTAAAAAATCTAAGCAGAAAGTAATGTAAGCTAATACTTGTAAAATCTGTGTCCAGTTATACTGAAAATGATTAATCAAATTTGTACATATTTAGGATGTAGCCATGATGATTGGATATATGTATACACTGCGAAATGGTTTTTCTAGCCTAGCTTATTAGCATAACACACATCACCTCTCATAGTTAGCCTTGACATTTTTTTTTTTCGGAGAGAAAATTTAAGGTCTAATCGCACTATATTGTAAAGTTTACAGTATCATTAACACTCTACAGTATTATTAACTATAGTTATCAATCAACATATTAGATCTCTAATACATTTTATAACTGAAACTTTCAAATAACATCTTCATCCCCCACCCTTGGATCACTTCCAATGATTGTACTGTTTTTAAACAGGAAAAAAAAGTTCAGTGTTTTTGAGGTACATCATTTTGTGCATATGTGTTTATAGTTGTTATCTCTTCTTTGAGAATTGTTTTCTTTACTCATACATAATGGTCTTGTCTCTTCTGGTCAATTTTAGCTTGAAGTATAACTTGATATATATATATATTTTTTTCCCTCTTCTTTCTTTTTCTTTTTTCCTTTCCCTCCTCCCAGTTCTTTCCTTTTGAGCAGTTACTTTTCCTTTCATAATATCTATTGTACCTTGCAGATTTTATTTACTTTTTTTGTTTCTTATACTGAGACAATACAATGTTTATACAAGTGGGTTTGATTCATTTTACTTATGTGTTTGTTCTCTAGTTGTATCCATTTACCTACAGAAGCCTTGAGTTATCTTTATTTGTAGCTGAGTAATACTCTATTTTATAAAAATACCATTTTTTATCCATTCTACAGCTGATGGGCTTTTGGGTTATTTCCAGTTGATACTAGCATAAACTTTCCTTTTCAATGAGCTAAGCTGCACTAATAGTATAACCTACTTGCATTGTTTTCCTTTCCTCCACCTTAGTTCCTTTTTTATTCAACACTTTCTTCCTATTTTTTACTGTTAACCTTTATACTAGAGTTAGAGCTGGTTTGCATAGTACCTTTATGGTATCAGAATATTTTAAATTTTATTGCATGCTATTATTCACAGTAGAATTTTATACATGGACTTGTTTTCATGTTTTTACTTAGTGCCCATTTGTTTCAACGTGAAGAATTCCGCATAGCAATTCCCACCAGCCAAGGTTAGTGATAATGAACTCCTACTGATCTCCTTCATCCTTTGTTTGCCTGGATGTAGGAGTTTGGAAAATAGGGTTTAAGCTCAGGCTAGAGATATGAAATCTTGAATCTTCACCGTATGAATCATACTTAAAGCCACAAGGATGAACGGGATCATTTGTATTCTTTCCTTATGAAGGATATATCTGTAGGTATAGCTGGGCTTAGTATAGCTTTAGTCACTGTGTTTTTTTTTTTTTTTTCTTATCTTTTTTTTTTTTGGTACTAAGAATAAAACTTAATACATATTTGTCAGAAAAAAAATGGAGGTCAAGGAAATGAGATAACATTTAAAGTGCTTTAAAACCATATTGAGCAGGACCAGGAATATAGCGTAGTGGCATGAGCGCAGAGTGGCAAGTGCAAGGTCCCGAGTTTTATCCTCAGTACTAACTAAAAGTAAGGCATAGGTATTTAGAGAGACCATGAATGTGATAAGAAGAGCAAGCTAGTGATCTGAGTGTCGGGGAGGGATGATCCCGGACTTGGACTTGTTAGACTTTTTCTTTTAGTGACCCAAAAGGCAAGATAAATAGGCAAGTAGGTGGAGGAGTTTGGAAGATATGGCTAAGTCTCGGCTGGAGATACAAATTGTAGATTCTTTAGCATGCAAATAGAAGTGAAAACCACAAGATGAGATGGGACTATTAATGAACGAGCAAAGCCACAAGAGAAGACTTCTAAGAGTGAGCCTGAGTGTGTCGGGGTGATAAGGAGGATGAAGTATGATGAACTTGCTGGAGAGGAATTTGTGGCGCGAAGGGAACCACAACATGTTATCCCAGTGGCTGAGTGGAGGAAACATTCCGAGAATGAGAAGGTGATGACCTGTGTCAAATGTAGCTGACAACCCAAGAAATAACTTGCAGTTCAGAAGTGTCACTCCTAGGGCTTGATTTGGTGTTGGTAAGTAAGCACCTAAATAAGCTAAGTAAATGCATTGACATTATTGTGTGACTTCCGTGGTATTTCTTCTTCACTTTGCAATTACATTCTCCAAGCATTGACTTAGAGCAACTAAAAACTGGTCACTGGGGTTTTGTTGGTACAGGCCTCATGTAGACACCAGGAAGATGGCTGATTATTTTCTTCTGAAGAGTTCCAAGAACAACTCTCCACACTCTCTTCCAGCCATTGTTGTGTTTTATCAAATTGGAGTTGAATACATTTTTTTAAAAATTTTCAACTGAACTCTATCTCTGGGCCCATATTTTTCTGCCAGGTCCTTTGCCAGTATAAGGAGCAATCCATCACCATCACCTTCATAATAATGTCTTCTGTGTACTTGAAACTAGTAATCAGATCATCACTCGCCTTGCTCTTCTCTGGGATAAGCAACACTGCTGCCTTTCATCTTCACTTAAATGCCCTATGTTTACCCTCTCCGTGCATATGAAAATAGCATATTAAGTGAGTATGATCTTTTCCAGGCCTTCTTGCCCCTAAATTCTACAGACAAAATTGGCCTGGCATTTATAATTTCTGAGTATATATTTATTTACAAGAAGCAAAAGAATGAGTTTCTTCTCATCTTAGATTCTGTCATTGACATCATCCTGGTGCTGCTTATGACTGAAGTATAGGCATTTACGCCAATGGTTGTTTCTTTGTTTGCATGTTTATGTGCCTGTGAGTACACTGTGTACAATTTTGTGTGCACATGTCTGCATACATGTGTGTTTGTGCACATAAATGTGCTTGTGTGTATGTGGATTTGTGTACATGTGTGCATATGCTAACAGAATGGATGAGAGGATCTGATTCACAATTTAGCTCAGAGCAAATTATTTCCCCTCTGGTGCATGCTTGCTAGATAGCGTGGCCATTCAACTATTGTCATTTATTGGCAGGATTCTGTGCTTCATATACCTGTGGGCCCTTGAAATGTTTGAAGGTTTTATCTTGCTTCTAAAATATACTAAACTGGATCTTTATCCAAGGAATGTGTCTTTCTTCATTCACTTTTCTTGTGTGTCCAAAACATCCTATATCCTTTCTTCAAGTATCAACTTTTGGGTTACTAGAAATAAGAGCAAACTTGCAAAAAAGTCCCTTCAGAAGGAAATATTCCACATCATTGTGTACAGATAGCAGGAGCCTCGGAAATGCAATAGTCCTCACACTAGGGACAATTTTACCTTAAGGCTAAGCAGGGGTCTCTAATGAATCAAGTGTCATCTATTGATTGGGGTTAGAGTTCTTTTATTACCTGCTAGGATTTTATGTTTTGTAATGTTATTAATACCCCAAGCATTTAATTTAATTTTGCTACACATTTTAGCTAGGCAACTAACTGGTTAACACATAGGGTTTATAAACTGTGCCTTTACATTTTCATATGTAAAATGGAATTTCTGATAACCATGAATTGGAAATGTAATTTGATATAGGTTATGATAAAAGAAACTCTAAACCCTTATGATGCTTTTTTTGTATGGATATTCACAGATGATTAATAAGGTAAAGCACTTTACGAAGAAGATTTATAAGTGTTTGGCTATATCCAGTTGCCCTAATTGTATCTGTCTGTAATCACTGGTGTGCTGATCTGATGCAATATTTTGAAGCCTCAATTTTATTCACGAAGGTTAGAGAGGAGAATAAAAGCAACACTGCTTTGTAACATCTATTGATCCTTAGTTTATAATAATATCTTTGGCATTGCTGGGGATCATTGCTTATCCTGACAACCACAGCTTGCTTTTAGTTTTAGATACTAAGGCTTTTAAATGTACAAGTGGAATGTTCTCTGGAAATCTCTCTCTTCCAAGTGTTTCACATTTAACAACACAAAATATGTTAAAATAATAGGCCTCCATGCCATAAACCCACAGAAGCAGGAGGGAGGAAATCCAGCTCCTCTATTTTTATCTCTCTCCTGCTGACTACAGAGATCTCCAAGCAGCAGGGAGGCACAAATGAAATTTATCACTAGATGAGCCTTCTAAAAGACTAGGAGAGTGACAGTGTCTTTCTTTGTTATCTTGTATTTTCCATAGGATAAGGTACAGATCTTAGAGCCTAGAATCACACATTTTCCTCTTACTGAGCTTGAAGCAGAATGACAGCAAAGCATGCAGTGGTGCACAAATGTGCACCGAAATTTCATAAAATGTTCACTGACCTTTTGGGAGTCTTCATGCTGTTTAAGAATCTACTGACCTACAGGCAGTGACTGTACATGAATGGCTTGTGTCCGCTGGGAGTTCACTATGGGGTTTTTGCCTGTAGCTTCTCTCTTTTCCTCCTTTCTCCAAGAAACCCAATTCAGCAGCAAGACCCCACTGCTCAGCCCACAGGGAATGTGTGGAACTAGTCTCTCTGCTTGGTCTGCCCTGCACTGCTGTTTGCTTGCAAACATTTACTTACCAGGAACTGTGGAGTCAGCTCTGCTCCTGTTTCACTTAATTTTCTTCACCCCATGCAGTGACTTTTTTTCTTCTGTTGCCCCAGCTGTTCTTGCTTTTCCCAGAGTGGCAGAGTCCACCCCAGCTGCAATCTGTGCTTCCTACAAAGTTCCTTAGTTGCCTACTTGACCTCAGCTACCCTGCCTAGATTTTTCATTTCCCGAGCCTTCCAACAACATTAAAAACAGTGTGACAGCAGCTGCAGCAACAGCAGCTGACAATTACATTAACAGAGACAGTGGCATGGTGTGATTTCAGCAGTCAGAGCGGGGTTCAAATTCAGCCTGTGCTATTGTTACATGAGCATGTGGTTTAACCCTTCTGAGCCTTTTTTCAAACATAAAAAGAAATATTATGAACCTGTTGTGAGAGCTAGAAGATTAATACATATAATTTCTAGAATATTGAAGGCTCTTCACGAGGTTGTTTTTATGTCTAACTCCCTTCCTAAAATGTGCTCTGCTTTTTGTGCTCAGTATGTCAAAGTATAAAATAAATAGCAATCCTACCTAGTGGACTTATAAAATGAGGATGTGAGTATGAAAAAAGATTAAGACCTACTTAGATGTTAAATGATATTTCAACACGAACTGTAGATAAACAGGAGGGCAGAAGAAAATTGGTGTATTAATATGAAAGACAATGTGTTACAGGTCTATAGAATGATCTAGAAAGATCTCATGGAAAGATGTCATTGAATTGCATTATCATGATGACTGTAGCGTAGCAAAGAACCTTATGTACAGAGGGACTATGCCATGGAATTAGGAACATGTAGGGGTGTGCTCTACAGCAGAAGAGGAGTAAGATAACAAGCAATGTTGGGATTGGAACTCTTTCCTTGATGAAAAATTAAAATGCTCAGTCAGATATTAATTTTGGATAAACAATGAATAATTTTGCAGATAAGCATATAATAAATACTGTATAAATCATTCTTAGACTGAAAAGAATTATTTATAGTTTAGAGTAATAGTACCATTAATATTCTCTTCTGGAATGTTAACAACTTAAGCTTGCAGACCAAAATATTAGAGAAAAAGAAGGGCTACAAGGATAGCCAATTTTTTGGCCCAAGCCCTTCAAGGTCAGTGAGGACTCAGGACATAAGAGAATCTGTACTGTAACACCCAGTGATGTCCCAAATGTTCTGATCAAGGAGATTATGGGGCCATGGAGGAAAGGGATCAATGATGTATAGTGTGCCTAGGAAGAGTCACCTAGAGAGAAAACATTCCCTCAGGCTTTCACTGAGAGCAAACTGGAAAACCAATGGCTGTGATTCATCCAGACGGATGACACTGACAAAAATTCTACAAAGCACTGTACATGGTTTCAAGGTAAATTCTGAGGGAATTTAACTGACCTTGTCAGATATAAAAGTTACAAGTTTTGTTATGTAGGTCTTACTTTGACCTGGCCTTAGCTATCCAGCAAAAATGTTTAACAGTGAAGCTTCAAAGTAAAGCCAGTTAAGTATGCTGAGCTGTAAAAGGCTCAAGTCAACAGCTTCTGACATTGCCTATGCTGCCAATAATCTACTACTATTATGGAACATTGGATTATGTATATAACTACTTTTTCTTAGCTCAATGAGAAGAAATTTTTGTACCAACAGTGTTAAGAAAAGCTATCATGCCTGCATCTTGTACTCTGAACAACTACTATGAAGATAACAATATGCATTGCATTAATCATTGGAGCTGTCCTACTAATATCTTTTGAAACTGTCTCATTGTTATTTCTCATTAAAAGTAATAAAAAATGAAATTCAAATTTATCTGAGCATGTTGCATTTTGTCCAAATGGGACAAAATGGGACAGACAGTCCCATTCTGTCCAAATTTAAACATGAAGGCAAAGATTCTGCCCTTGACTTTGCATCACAGAAAGTTTTAAACATGGGAGTGAGTTTGTAATTAAAACATTTAAACCGAGATCAACTTGATAAAATGCCAGAGGGCTTAGAGAAAGAGTGTTGGGCAGGAAGTTAGGCTTTGGTGAATTCTTCCCTACTTAATACTCTAAAGTCACACATGCTGCATTAATCGAGAGAATTCTTGATAGATTACTAGGCAAAGATGTATTTGTCCTTTCTACAATGTAGGGAATTATGGAATCTGAGGATGCTGGCTGAAAGCATAGTTCCTAGCATGACAATGTTTTTAATGTGCGTCAATTCATGCTCCTAGCAGTATTAATGCAAAATTTACAGAGCTGCCATCAGGAACTTATCATGCTTCATTAGTAGACAGGGAATGCACATGGTACTGCGTAGCCTCTTGGGTCCACGAATCTTAGCGATGTTCATGTTTCCTGAAATATTGCTCTTTTTATTTTGAGTCCACAAAGGTAAATGAAAAATTTAAACAGTGACCATTTCCTGGTTGATTCTTAAGAAATATTTGCAAAACCCTGGGTGATACATTATATTTATGTTTTAGAGATTTATTTTATTGTCAGTTAAAATTGTTTCTATATTTCATACCTATTTGCTTACTCAGTGGAAGACAACATCTTTTTTTTTTTCTGTAGAGGTCATTGTTTTAGAAAATATTCAAAATGTTTTTCTCTTTTTATCTAACTTTATGAAATCTGTCATATTTTATCTAATTTGCTGAAAAAGAGGTTATTGAAAACTAATAGTATTGTATATCTTACTGATGGTTTTACTCATTTTTTCAATCAATTTTATCAAATATTTTTATTGATAGAAAAGAGATCTAGATAATTCTTCTAATCCTACAACTGGTTTCAGAAGATGCTAGACTGCATAAAAGTATTTTTCTTTTACCAATGCTTGAAGAAGACACTAAAATGAAAATTTGTAGCATCTTCTTAGCAACAGAGCTGACACTAGTGTTTACCTTTGCCATCTTGTGCAAACACGGTAATAATATCAGTTGCTGAGGTCTGCAGCTCCCATCAGTTGAGAGTGTATTCTCAAAATGTTTTAATGAACACCAGGATGTATGCCTAATGACTGTCCTTTCAAGAAGTGCATGTATGTCTTTTAATTCTTTCTTCTTTTTCGGAGACAGGCCCTCCCACTGTAGTTCAGTGAGGCTAGCCTTGAACTCACTGTGTATTCTGAGCTGGCTTCGACTGCACAGTAATCCTTTCTGTCTCAGTCCCCAGAGAACTGTGATTGTGGGAGACCACTACCCTCTTCTGTCTGTTTTAGATTGTTGCTTTTTAGATCACGAGCTTGGAGCAGTGAATGACATTTTATTTGTTTATTTACTTTTTTGCATCTAATACCTTCATAAGTAAACTCATTTCATTTATAACCCTAAAGAGACATGATTCTTTTAATACTTCCCTAATCTTTGAAAAGTGGTATTTTCTCATGGAATAAGGACACTCCATTTACATAAAGATGTAAATGATATGAAAAGCATCCATTTGATTTTGAGGATAAAAATCAACCTATGTAAAGCATCTAGCCAACATGTTAGAGGATGAATCTAGTATCTGGTCCCTGCGTTCAGTTGTTGAGACCTTGAACACCAATAGCACATGGTTGTCAGATACTGACAGGAGTCTGCTATAGTGATTTGCCTGAGCTGAATGCTAGCTAGGTAACGCTGTTCATCACCATAAGACAGTTGGGGATACTTCCCCGCTGGACTATACATCTATCTCAGATTCTGTGCTCTGTACCCAGGCATCAGAGACTCAGTGGCCCAAATCACTGAAAGATGTGTGCTAACTGTCTGAGTTTAATTTTGGCTTCCACTTTTGCTCCTTAGTTGGAATTGCATCATCATTTTTTTGTAGAACCAGAATCCTTCTCTTACAACTATTGAAGAAAATTCTGAAGGATTATGCAAATGAGTTCAGGTTTAGGAAAGCTGGCTTTTCCACCAAACTGCTTGACCAATTAGGTGGATTTATTTTGGAATAGTTTTTAAATTCCTTTCACTCCTTTGAGCCTTGCTCCAGTTTCATTGTCTCGCATATACTGAGGTGGCTCTGTCCATACTTACCAGTGTCCAGCACCTTTCAGGTTATCCCCACGCCTTTTCCTCTTCCTTTTGTGGAATGGGAAAATGCCAGAGTAAATAAGCACGGAGATTACTCAAGGACGGATTCCCATAAAAGCTAAAGCAAAAAGAAATTAAAACAGAGCAGAGAGATAGGTGGAAGTTCATTTTTAATTTTTCCCTACATTCTTTTCTCGTTTTGACTCACACGGCATTTCTTACTTTTATGACAGTCTGACTTTTGCTTCTCTGGCTTAAATTTCCTTTATCTTCACCTCGAAAATGTATGATACATATTATATAAACTTCCCACTAGGCTTATTAGAAACTAGGCATGATGGAATAGGTACTGAAGAAAAACTCTAGTTTGGTTGAGAGGTAAAGAGGTCAGCACTTCCTTTCATGTTGAGTTTTGAAGGCCTCCTTTCTTACAGCTTCTTATATAATGTGGGATAATGAGTCCTTTTAAAAATAGACCTAATGCTCTTTGCCTGAGGCAATCAGAAATATTTTTTAAAAAGCTGAATTAATTCTATATCTATATCTATATCTATATCTATATCTACATCTCCTGTAAGGGTCCTTGGAAGATGTCAAGCTAATAAATACTATTTTCTTTCCTCTGGATATGTGAGTCCTCAAATTTTACTAAACATATATAATTGAAATGCATATATATATATTTTTTAATTATAATTATAGTTTATTCACAATCGTAAAACTTTTGGAAAGTATAAAATACGGCAAGTTACAAATATGTGCTGTGAGCATTCGTCTTCCATCCACTGTGGCCACTCACAACGGACTGTAGGATTCCTTCTCATTGGCCTAGAAATAACCTGGGAGTTTTCTTCAAAACCTACTTGCATTCAGAAGTCTTCCCTAGCTATCAAGAAATCTAAAATATCCTAACTATTTTAATCTTACAAACTAAAATGATTGTTTCCCTTTTCTTTTATTTCAGTGGCTTAATAATACGAAGGGCATCAGATGTTTTAGAAGCAACTACTTCATTATTCTGAGTGAAATGCATATTTTTATATGATTGAAAATTATTTTAATTGTTGGATGTCTTTTTTTGGTTTTCAAGTATGGCAGTCTTCTGCACACCTTGGGAGAGTACTTTCATTAAGAAAATTCACTGGTGACTCAATGTGAACCAAGCTGCTTCTTGGTCTAGCCAAGAAGCCAGTCATATTTTATATAGAAAGTACATGCCACGAGCTCACAGGACAGCCGTGATCTCCATCAAAGATGGAGTTCAGCATGTCTGGTTTGTTTCTGGGGGGACAGTACCATATTGGGTGACAGAGCATAGTTGTTCACTGAAGAGGTGAAGCTGAAGTAGTGTGGGCAGCCGTGTGGAGGGTGGGACGTGATAAGAAAGCTGCCACTTTTGAAACCGGCTAGGAGGCTGGATGCATTGATGAAACCTGCAGGAGTCCCAAAGGGATGTTCTGAGCATATGGGAAGATCAAGCTGTCCAAGGACGGTGGCACCCTGGGATGCCAACAGTCTTTCTTTTTCCTCGATTAGATATTGAAAATATGCTAAAGTGAGCCTTGTGCTTTTTGAAAATAACCCTCAAAATTTTAGGAATCTTCCCTTTGTATTACTCCTTTTTAAATGCAGGAAAACACTGTTATTGAAAATGAATATATAAATATTTTAACACTTTAAAAGCTACTTAGAACCCATTTAAATGATTACTTGTCAAATGAGTGTATTTCTGGTTTCTAGATTGCTTTTACAGGCAAAAATGAAAGTGTGCCTGTATTAATTTCCTTCTGTGAAAACACCATCCAAGTGTTTTACTGACTGAAGAATGTAGTGCAATAGAATCTGCCAATTTAACATCAGTCCTTGAACTAATGCACAGATTGAAGTTACTGGAACAAAGGTATCATGTGCTTTTTCCAGTTATTATTTTGGCACAGAACGCTGTTTACTGTGTTGGGAAGCAACATGTAACCTGGTGTACTATGATTCCAAAAGTAAAAATTATTAGCATAAAAAAGTTTAGCATTTGATTTTCTGTGCTCCAAATAAAGGCAACAAAATGCAATCTGAAGTCCTTCCAATAGAGGGCTCTATGGGTTTGATTTAGAGCAAGGAAAAAGTTAAAAAAAAAAAAACCAAAAAAAACCTCCTTGGGTTTAGGTTGCTATAGTAAATTCTGTATTATACTTAAAAATAGAACAGATAAAAATGGAGTCAGTGGAGTTGAACTGGAAAAATCATCCAAAGATGAAATGTAAGATCTACTCTTACAAGACAGAATTTCATAATTCTTTGAATTGATGTTCTTTTCAAAAGACAAAATATATTTTACCATCTATAAATAAGAAAGTAGGCAAATTAGAGATAATCTATGCTTTAAAGTACTAGTAATATTACCTCAGTGAGTTACATTTTGAAAGAAAAAGGAGCTACTGGGTGCATTCTCTTTTTGGAAACATTTTATCTTTGCCATTGGCAAATAATTTACTGTTGCTATAAGTAGATATATTATGTAAATAAATGCATGGTAAATATTTAATACATAAATATATGTTTGCATGCATATACAATGCAAATTGTTACTTAGATATTTTATGGAAACAAATGATGCTTTTTAAAAAAGGTGAAGTGCAAAAGCATAAGAATAAGCTAAACTGAACTACATTTCTTTACCTTATTCATAGAACACAGCTTACTGCCTTCTGAGAGGCCTAGCTTTTAAATTCTGCTTCAGCCCACAGATGCTTACAATATATATATAGTAAGGTAAATCAAAGAACAAACTAAAACACTAAATTACTTTTAGTCTCTAGACCTTTGTTTTTTGATTTTAGGTGATGCCTTATTTTATCTGACCTTTTCCAGTGTTCTTTGAAGTGTACGGAATCACTGTATTCTATGGACAGACAGATTTTTCAAATTTTAACCCATCTTATTATATCTAGTAGAAAATTTTTATTTTATTTGATGTGGAACTGTTTTAATGGCATGACTAATACTTTATCTAAATTGGTAATTTTGAAGTTTGCTATATTTCTTAAGGTATAGCCACCAAAATCTAAAATTATTATGGAAAATAATCTCTAAATACCATTTAAAAACATTAGTATCTTAATAAATGCTTATGTCTGCTATCAGTATCTTTCCTTATAGATCTTGAATACAAATGCAGATATTCATGGTAAGAGTTTTATAAGTAAATAAACTACATTCAATATATAATATGTCTAATACTTATATAGTCTGCACTTATAATCTATCTCTACTTATTAGGTACATAATTATGATTAGGATAATGACTTAGACTTGCAAGTATTTTGCTCTATATGGTATTTGTTAACATTAGTAAGCAAAATCCTTGTTTGAAAAATATTTTCATAACAGATATCCTTATGAATATACTATTCAATAGATAAAATTTGGTTTGATTCTCTATAAAATCATTTTCAGTATTTTCTGGATGTGCATAAAATCTCACAAGGCAGAGCACAGTTGTACCCTGGATACTAATGTGGCTGTGATTACCAATTTTTATAATTCCTCATGTCTTTGTTTTCTTTTTCTATAAATCAAGGATGCTAGACTTCTAATAAGATTCAAAGAACATTCAAGATGAAACATTTATAGCTCCTTCAGATATTTTTAAGAGAGTTTTCAGTGAAGAAAAATTTCCTTTCCCATTTTTTGTTGGGAGGAGTGATTGCGCTCCTAGGAGCAGTGATTTTGTGCCCTCCCACTGGCGGTGCACTGGCAGCCAGCGCCTTCAGGGTCACAGGGCTGCTATCTTCCCCTTGCAAAATTTTACATATCTTTCTGGAATTTTTACAAGACGTCCATCTAGAAAATTCCCTTTTCCTATGTATGCAGAGTTATTCAGTCATTTTTTTGGCTTATTTTCCCTAGTCACAACTAAGCTTAAAGATACAGCACTGTGCCTTTTGGCCAAGAACTGAAAGTACAGAGGACGGAATATATATGAAGCACGTTTACACAGTAGCTATTTCTAAAGTGACTATTCTTTATTTGGTCATGCAATCCAGACCTTTACCTATTTTTGTCTGGGTGATAGTCAACATTCATTTATATTCTATTTTTATTTAAGAAACGATTACATTGTAGACCATATGAAATGCTGAGTAAAATATCGTAGCTATTTTTTTGACAAAATGTTGGTCAAAATTAAAAATTCCCTATATATTTTATAAAATGATAACAACATATATCTACAGATAAAATTTTTGAAAAGGAGTCTTGAATAGCATACCCGTCACATTTATTCCAAGGTGTAGTAGACAAGAATGGTTTGACTCAGTGAATACAGCTTTTATGGCTAACCAAAAAAAAAAAAAAAAAAAAAAAAAAAAAAAAAAAAAATTCTTGTAACCAGCACGCAAAGCTAATGCTTGCTTTGTGTACCTGCCAGTTTGGTTTGCTATTAAAGCGACCCTGGAAATTTTCATTTCTTTGTGCAATATTTTATGCTTTTCTTTTCTTCAGGGAAGATTGTTTCTGCCTGCACTTTATTCCTGAACCCACATTCATTCAAAAAGGATTGCCAGAATTAAATGTTCTATGGAGTGCTGCTGCTGACTAATAATGCCCCTCCCCCATTCCTGCTTCTGCCCTACCCTTCCCTAGTGGTTGCTTTCTCTTTCCCTCCCTCCTTTTCCTCCTCTCCTCTCCTCTCCTCTCCTCTCCTCTCCTCTCCTCTCCTCTCCTCTCCTCTCCTCTCCT